>JAMKQA010036879.1:0-29419 GCA_024699735.1 Posidonia australis | reverse complement strand
TAAACATATATAAAATATATTTGTATTCAATTTGGTAATAATATGCTTAATAATCTATTATTAATGTTAAACGTGTATTAACTGGGTTCAATCAGTTCCAATCGTGTTAAATCAGGTAATAATCGTGTCAAAATAAAATTATGTTTTTTAACCATAAATTACATAAATATTTCAAAATAATTAAAAAAATTTATAACTAAATTTTATCGTGTTATCGTGTCGTGTCGTGTCGTTTCGTGTAATCGTGTCGTGTCAAGAATTGACAGGTCTCATCACCACAATCACTGACCACCACCACCGCTGCTGCAGGTCATCAGCTACAACCATCGCCGTTGTCCTTGACCACCACCACCACTGTCATCATCAACTACCACCACCGCCACTGTCGTCGGCTACCACCATCGCTGCAATCGTCGGTCACCACCACCATTGCCATCTTTTGCCACCACAATTATCGCCATCACCAGCTATAGCCACTGCCGTCGTCTTCGGCTATCACCACCGCTACCATTGTCGACCATCATAACCACCACCGTCGTTGGCCACCATCGTCGCTGCCATCGTCGGCCACCACCACGACCTCCGTCGTCAACCACTACCACTATAGCCGACCACCGTTACTGTCGTCGTGCCTTAATTTATGTTGTAATTAAAATCAATTTCTAAAGATATCATTGAAAAAGTTATAACTAATATTCATAATTTTTCAAAAAGCTAACACCCATTAGCTTTTTTAAAAGCTACCTTAATAGCTTAAAAATGAATTAAAAAGCTACAAGCAGCTTTTATAAAAAAAATCGTTAAACTAACTCGTTTGGAAACGCTTATTTGACAATAAATGCTTAACGCGATAAGTTAGTGTAAAAAAATATTTCCAAACGCTACTTTAGAAATTACTCAACACAGACTCCAGATATGACATGGATTTATAGTTGTAATTATGATGATACAATATTTAAGTCCCATATTTCAAGCTGTTAAGTCTTATAGGTCATATTAAGTCAATAGAGATAGGATCATTTTAAAGGGTATTTGAGTATCCAATTTAGGTTCCATTTAACTTTATTCTATCCTATATATATGTAACTTTATCCCTAATAATAGAATTGACTCCTACTTTCTCTCAACTGTACTACTTTCTCTCAACTGCATATAGTACCTGAGTACAGAGAGAAACCCTAGTTTTTCCACATCCAACCACCACTTTGGTCCTTTCTCTTCTCTAGATGACCTCTGTAGTCGTCTCCTATGCACATTCACATGTGAGTGGGGTATCAAAGATTTTCCTACTACCATCAAAAGGGATTCGGTAGTTACTACTATTGCTGTATACTACGTAGATAGGACGTACTTCCTCAATTCTGCTACGATTCGGGGTGGTTATTGCTCCCCATCTAGATAATATCTCTTGGAAGTCATTGGTATTGATTTCTGCATCCTACTAGTTTATTTTTCAGATCTGATTTCTAGTTTACAACATGACTTCTCGAGAGTCTCTAGTCAAAAACCTGAGTGATACCTCCGAAAAACTAAATGGAAAAAAATATCTCCTCTGGTCTCAAAGTTTTGAGACGTTTTTGGCTGCCTATCGTAAACTCAAACATCTGACCCACTCACCTCCGGATGGCAAGGATAGCACTTATGAAGATTGGTTTACAGATAATTCGGTAATTGTCTCTTGGATGGTGAATACCATAGAACCATCAGTTGCCCGCAGTGTTATGATTCTTCGTCCTGCCAAGAAAATATAGGGTACTCTCAAACAGATGTATGGTTATGAAAAGAATATTTCCTGAATTTGTGAGATCTACGAGAAAATCTTTACCTTGAAAATGATAGATAGTTCAGTTCATGATCACTTTAGAACGCTCCGTGTACTTCTGGATGAACTTGACTTGTATCAACAACTTACTCGTGATATTACTGTCATGCGTCGATAAAGAGAGGAGCTTGTTGTGACTACCTATCTTTCTGGCCTGACCCTAGAGATCTCTTCTTAGAAACGAGGCCAGATTCTACCTCAAGCCTGGAGAGCACCTTTGCCAGAGTTTTACGTGTTTCTATAGGTGTACGTGCTTCTACTACTAAACATTCTACTATGATTGCTCATAGTCGTGGTCGCAGTCGTAATTCTAGACGAGGAGGCCAAGGACGAGGTGATAGTAGAGGCCGGACTTCGTGTCAACACTGTGGTCGTACTAACTATAGGTCAGACAGATGCTAGAAAAAGTTCGATAAGCCAGAGTGGACACAAGCCTCTACAGAGGTGACTCAAACACCTACAGATATTCCCACTACCAGTAATCAGCCAGTGACTCTATCTCAAGAGGAGTATGCTCAGTTTCTTCAGTACAAAAAGGCTCAGTCTATACCTATTGTTGCATCTTATGTAACTGCTTCCACCTCAGGTATATCTGATTTAGTTGCCTTTAGGTACAGTTCCTGAATTATTGACTCAAGAGTATTCTCTCACATGACAGGTAACCGTGACCTTTACTCTCGTATATCTCAGTGACATTAAGTCAGTCTCTATAGCTGATGGCCGAACCTACAAGATAACTAAGCAAGGCACCATTCGTACTACGCCTCAGTTAACCTTAGACAAAGTTCTTTTTGTGCCTGAATTCCCTGTAAATCTTTTTTCCATTAGCTCTGTTAAGTCTTATGTTAAATCTTATAGGGTATTTGGATATCCATCTAAGGATTCATTTACATACTACCCTATATATGTATTCTTTGAGCCTTAATATGAAGTTTTAATTGATTGTTTTTTCCACTTGCACATGGTACCAGAGCTTAGGGAGAAACCCTAACCTCCCCACCCCAACAGTCGTCCTCCACCTCCAGCTGCTGCCTCCGACAGTCATCGCCGGCCGTTCCGCAACCGGAAAGTCGCCGGCATTCTGCAGGACGTCACTACAGCCACTGGGTTGACATTTTCAGCCTCCGACGCCTCCTTTTCTCCCTGTCGAAAGCTCGAGTCACGTCCGACGGCCTCCTTCTTCGCCGTTGGCTCCTCCAGCCAGCCTCCGGCGGCCCCTACCTGCCTCCGCCAGCTTTGGTATGCCAATATTCACCACCGACAGGCTCTTCTAAGGCCTGTCCAGTAGGTCTAGAGGAGTGTAGTCCTTCTTCTCTACGTGACGGCTCTTGTCGTTGCCCCCTTATGTATATCCGTATGTAAACAGAGTATAGAAGATCAGTTCTACTACAACCAGTGAGATTCGGTGGCTCTACTACTACTGGACGCTACGTATCTTTAGCGTTTTCCTTGATTTTTTGCTACTACTGCTTGTGTTTTGTATTCTTCGTCTGCATCTTGAGTATTGGGGACACTAGTTCGTATTTTTCAGCCTTATTTCAGATCTGATTTCTTCCTTTGCCATGGCTTCCCGCGAATCTCTTGTTAAGAATTTGAGCGGTACTTCAGAAAAGTTGAATGGCAAGAATTATTTATTATGGTCACAGAGTTTTGAAACCTTTTTAGCTGCATACCGCAAACTCAAGCACCTGACCCAGTCTCCTCCGGATGCAAAGGATAGCTTGTATGAAGATTGGTTTGCTGATGACTCAGCCATTGTCTCCTAGATGGTGAATAACATGGAACCCACAGTTGCCCGTAGTGTTATGGTTCTTCGTTCAGTGAAGAAAATCTAGGACACTCTCAAACAGATGTATGGTTATGAGAAGAATATTGCTCGGGTTTATGAAGTATATGAGTGTATCTTTACCTTGAAGATGGGCGATAGTTCGGTCCAAGATCACTTTGAAGCGTTTCGTGCACTTCTGGACTAACTTGAATTGTATCAACCACTTACTTCAGATATTACTATCATGCGTCGATACAGAGAGGTACTTGCTGTAGTTACCTATCCTTCTGGACTACATCCGGATATCTCTTCTCAGATACGAGGCCAAATTTTGGGGGCTGATTCTACACTAAGTCTGGAATGCACATTTGCTAGAGCCTACGTGTCTCTACAGGTGAGCCTGCTACTACTGCCCCCACTACTGATCATTCTGCTATGGCTGCTCGTGGTCGGTCGTAATTATGGTAGAGAAGGCCAAGGACATGGTAATTTTAAAGGTCGAATCCCTTGTGAGCATTATGATCGCACCAACCACAGGTCAGACAGATGTTTGGAGAAGTTTGGTAAACCAGAGTGGACACAAGCTTCCACAGAGGTGACTCAGACATCTACAGATGCTCCTTCCACCAGTGCTCAGTCAGTGACCTTATTCCAAGAGGAGTATGCACAGTTCCTTCAGTACAGAGAGACTCAGTCTACACCTGTCGTTGCATCTCATGCCACTGCTTTCACCTCTGGTACTTCTGGTTCAGTTGCCTCTAGGGACAGTTCCTGGATCATTGATTCAGGAGCATCCTCTCATATGACAGGTAGCCATGATCTTTATTCCCGCCTTTCTAAATTACCTGACATTAGATCTGTTTCTATAGCTGATGGTCGGACTTGTAAGGTAATTGGGCAAGGTACTATACGTGCTACGTCCAAATTAATCCTAAATAAAGTCCTTTTTGTACCAGAATTTCCTGTAAATCTTTTATCCATTAGTTCTATTACCAAACAATTAAACTGTTGTGTGACCTTTTTCCCTTTTCACTGTACCTTTTAGGATTTGCAAACGGGGAAGAGGATTGGTTTGGGGGGTGACAGAAGACAGGGTGTGTACCTGTTAGTTAAAGATGAGATACCTCGTGGCATTACTACTCTTGCTTCCACAGCTGATTCATCGTTCACATGGCATTGTCGACTTGGCCATCCTGCTCATCAAAAACTTCAACAAGCTATACCTTGGTTGTCTGTATCTTCTTTTCAGTGTGAGTTTTGTGAGTTAGGCAAGCATCATCGTGCTACCTTTAGAGGTCTACGTCTAGTTAGGTGTAAGCGTCCTTTTAATTTAGTCCATTATGATGTTTGGGGTCCAGCCAGAACTTCTTCAGTGTCTGGCTACAAATATTATATTGTCTTTGTTGATGACTTTTCTCGTGTGTCTTGCGTGTATTTGTTGAAGGACAAAGTCGGTGTTTTTGACACAATTAAGAAATTTTTCATGGAAATAAAGAATCAATTTTCTATTTATCCCAAAGTCTTTCGCATTGACAATGCTTTAGAGTTTACTCAAACAAGTCTTTAGCAATACTGTGAATCCTTGGGTGTGTTGCAGTAAACTTCTTGTCCTCATACATCCCAGTGGCAGAGCGTAAGCATCGACATATTCTTGATGTTGCTCGGTCTCTCATGCTTGAAATGCATGTTCCCAAGTATCTGTGGTTTGACGCTATTCTTACTGCAATGTACCTCATCAATCGCATGCCGTCCACACCACTTGGTGGGGATATCCCATTGCATAGGCTTTATCCGAGGGTTGATCTCTTTCCTCTCACTCCTCGGATATTTGGGTGTGTGGTTTTTATTCAGGACTTGACTTCCAACCTGGACAAACTTGCTCCAAGGTCTATTAGGTGTGTATTTGTTGGTTATTCTCGTACTCAGCGTGGCTATCGTTGTTATCTTCCTACCACCAGGAAATACATCATTTCTGCTGATGTCACCTTTTTCGAAGGTCAAAGATTCTTTGATAACAATCTTCCTATTTCTGATAGTGTTCCATTGCCTTCAGTGGTTGAGACTAGGAGATGGATGTTACAGATGCTCCTATTGCAGGAACTGAGGTATCTGACACCTTACAGGTATATCGACGACGGCCACGTCCTTCAAGTACCAATCTCTCTTCATCATCTGCAGATCTGCCACTTATTGACCTTGATTTGCCAATTGTCATCAGAAAAGATACACGTGCTTCTTCTACTACACACCCTATCTCCCATTTTGTGAGTTATGAGTGACTTCATCCTTCCTTTCGTGCATTTGCCTTGTCTATCTCTTCTGAGCCATTCCCAGGAACTACCAGAAGGCAAGCCTAGTACCTCAATGGAAAGCAGCTATGGATGATGAAATGGAGGCACTGAGATCCCGAAGGACGTGGACACTAGTATTTAGATCAAAGCAAACCAATGTTGTAACTTACATATGGGTGTTCGCTATAAAGTACAAAGCAGATGATACAGTGGATCGCTACAAAGCTCGGTTGGTTACCAGGAGGTTCACACAGGAATATGGCATTGATTATACTGAGACTTTCTCTCCGGTTACTAGATTAAATTCCATCAAGGTCATTCTGTCAGTGGCTATAAATAATTCCTGGAATCTGTGCCAACTGGATGTAAAAAATGCATTTCTGTATGGTAATCTGTCTGAGCTAGTATATATGGAGCAACCTCTAGGGTATGTTGCTCAGGAGGAGAATCAGGTATATCTGCTTAAGAAAGTAATTTATGGGCTAAAACAGAGTCCACGATCCTGGTTTGAAAAGTATAGCAGTATTGTATCCGCTTGTGGCTTCCGCCGCTGTGTGGTGGATCACTCTGTATTCTATAGAGAAACAAAGGATGGTTGTATCCTGTTGGCTGTCTATGTGGATGATATCTTGGTTACAGGGAGTGATACCACTGGTATTCAAGAGACAAAAGATTATTTGCAGAAGTACTTTATTACCAAAGATATGGACAAACCTAAGTATTTCTTAGGTATGGAATTTGCATTCGCTAGAGACAAGATGATTCTATCACAAAGAAAGTATGCTATGGATCTCTTACAGGAGACTGGACTTTTGGGGTGCAAGCCTGAGACTACCTTAGTAGATCAAAGTCTGAATTTTTAGGATAGCTCCTCATCTCAATTAGAGGATGTTGGCAGATACAGGAGACTGGTAGGAAAACTGATTTATCTTACTGTTACTCGGCCTGATATTGCCTATATTGTGGGGGTTCGTAGTCAGTTTATGTAGGGACCACGAATGATACACTGGCTAGGAGTCTTAAGGATACTGGCCTACATCAAGAAGACTCCAGGCAAAGGTTTGATCTATAAAAAAGAATGACCATCTACATATAGAAGCCTATTCAGACTCTGGTTATGTTGGGGATAGAGGAGATAGAAAGTCCACTTCTGGATATTGTACATATGTTGGGAGCAATCTTGTTACATGGCGCAGCAAGAAACAGAATGTAGTCTCTCGCTCCAGCGTAGAAGCAGAGTATAGGTCATGGCCTACACTACTTGCGAGATGATATGGCTATTTGGGTTTTTCTATTCCTTCACCTATGTCCATGTATTGTGACAATCAGGCGGCTATTTACATTGCTAATAATCCCACCTTTCATGAACGCACTAAACATATTGAGGTGGACTGTCACTTCGTTCGTGAGAAAGTGATGCAAGGAGTTGTGTCTACTCCTAATATCAAGTCATCTGATCAATGTGCAGATGTCTTCACTAAAAGGCTTAGTATTGGAACTTATAGTTATCTTTGTAACAAGCTGGACATGATTGATATATATGCTCCAACTTGAAAGAGAGTGTTAAATCTTATGTTAAACCTTATAGGGTATTTGGATATCCATCTAAAGATCCATTTACATACTACCCTATATATGTACTCTTTGAGCCCTAATATGAAGTTTTAGTTGATTGTTTTTCCCACTTGTACAAGCTCCATTACAAAATATTTAAACTGCTGTGTGACTTTTTTCCCTTTTCACTGCACCTTTCAGGATTTACAGATGGAAAAGAGGATTGATTTAGGACGTGACAAAGGCCAAGGAGTTTACCTGCTAATTAAATATGAGATACCTAGAAGCTTTACATCTCTTGTTTCCACAAATGACTCATCTATTACATAGCATCGTCGGCTGAGCCACCCTTCTCATCAGAAACTTTAATAGGCTATTCTTTGATTGTCTGTGTCATCTTTTCAATGTAAATCTTGTGAGTTAAGTAAGTACCATCGTACTACCTTTCAAGGTCTGCGTCTTGTTAGGAGTAAGAATCCTTTTGATTTAGTACATTGTGATGTTTAGGATCCTCCCAAAACTTCTTTGGTGTCTGGCCATAGATATTACATTGTTTTGGTCAATAATTTTTCTCGTGTATCTTGAGTGTATCTTTTAAAAGATAGAGTCTGTGTACTTGACATTGTTAAGAAATTTTTCATAGAAATAAAGAATCAATTTTCTGTCTATCCAAAAGTTTTTCGTTCTGATAATGCTTTAGAATTCATTCAGACGAATCTTCGACAATATGTGTTGCAACAAACTTCTTGTTCACATACATCCCAACAAAATTAAGTTGTAGAGCGTAAACATAGACACATACTTGGTGTTGTCGGATTACTTATGTTTAAGATGCATGTCCCCAAGTATCTTTAGTCTGATGCTATTCTTACTACAGTATATCTCATCAATCGTATGCCATCTACACCACTTAGTAGAGATATTCCACTACAGAGACTTTATCCTAGTATTGATTCCTTCCCTCTTACTCCTACGATGTTCGACTGGGTTGCATTTGTTCAGGACTTGACTCTTAACTTGGACAAATTGGCTCCGAGGTCTGTTCGATGTGCGTTCGTTGGTTACTCTCGTATTCAATGTGACTATCATTGTTATATACCTGCCATTAGGAAATACGTTGTATCTACTAATGTCACCTTCTTTGAGAATCAAAGCTTCTTTAACAGTGCTCCTTTACCATCTGTGATTGAACCTGGAGAGATGGATATTACTGATACTCCTACTAAAGAGACAAAGGTATTTGACACTTTGTAGGTATATCGACGACGACCACGTCCCCTCACAGCCAAGTGCTCTTTACCGTCTACAGATCTGCCACCTATTGACCTTAATTTGCCAATTGCCCTCAGAAAAGGTATACGTGTTTCATCCACTGCATATCCTATATCTCACTTTGTGATTTATGAACGCCTTTATCTTTCCTTCCATGCATTTGCAATGTCTATTTCTTTTGAGTTAATTTCCAGGAACTACGATGAGGCAAGCCTAGTACCTCAGTGGAAAGCAGCTATGGATGAGAAAATGCAAGCTCTGAACTCTCGTGGGACATGGACACTAATACCTAGACCATAAGAGACCAATGTTGTTACTTATAGATGGGTGTTTGCTTTAAAGTATAAGACAAATAGTAAGGTAGACAGATACGAAGTCCAATTAGTCATAAAGGGATTTACACAGGAATATGACATTGATTACACTGAGACTTTCTCCCTTATTGCCAGACTGAACTCCATTAGAGTCATTTTGTCAGTGACTATAAACAAGTCCTAGACACTTTACCAATTAGATGTCAAAAATACATTTCTATATGGTGACCTTTCCGAGCAGGTGTATATGGAACAACCTCTAGATTATGTTTCTTAGGAGAGAATCAGGCGTGCTTGCTCAGGAAAGCAATTTATGGATTGAAGCAGAGTCCATAAGCCTAGTTTGAGAAGTTCAGCAGTATTATATCTACTTATGGTTTTCGTCGCTGTGTGGTGGATCACTTTGTTTGCTACAGACGAACAAAGGGTGACTGTGTTTTGTCAGCAGTCTATGTAGATGATATTCTGGTGACTGGAAGTGATGCTACTGGTATTCAGGAGACGAAAGATCATCTGCAGAAGTATTTCGTCACCAAAGATATAGGCAAATCTAAATATTTCTTAGGCATTGAGTTTACATTTGCTGGAGATAGGATGGCTCTATCACAGAGGAAGTATACTTTGAACATCTTGTAGGAGATTGGACTTTTAGGATGTAAACGTGAGACTACTCCTGTGGATCAGAGTTTGGATTTTTGGGATGTCTCTTCACCTCTATTAGAGGATACTAATAAATACATAAAACTGATAAGAAAGTTAATTTATTTTATTGTTACTCATCTAGACATTGCATATATTGTGGGAGTCCTCAACTAGTTCATGTAGGAACCATGATTGGTGCACTGACTAGGAGTTTTACGAGTGTTGGTCTACAATAAGAAGACTCCAGGCAAAGATTTGGTCTAAAAAAGAATAGTTACCTATAGATTGAAGTCTATTCTAATTTTCATTATGCTGGAAATAGGGAGATAAGAAGTCCACTTCTGGATATTGTATATATATTGGGAATAATCTTGTTACGTAACATAGCAAAAAACAGAACGTTGTCTCTCATTCTATTACAGAAGCTGAATACAGATCTATGGCTTAAACTACTTGTGAGATGATGTGACTTCGCTCACTTCTAATTGATTTGGGTCTTTCTACTTCTTTACCTATGCCCATGCATTATGATAACCAGACAACCATTTATATTACTAATAATTCCACTTTCCACGAACACACCAAGCATATTGAAGTGAACTGTCACTTTACGTGAGAGATGGTGATGCAAGGTGTCGTGTCTACTCCTTATACTAAGTCTTTTGATCAATGTACTGATGTCTTTACTAAAGGATTTAGTGTTAGGACTTACAATTTTCTTTGTAACAAGCTAGACATGATTGATATATATGCTCTAGTTTGAGGAAGAGTGTTAAGTCATATGGGTCTTATTAAGTCAATAGAGATAGGATAGTTTTAAATGATATTTGGATATCAAATTTATGATCTATTTAACTCTATTCTATCATATATATATATATGTAACTTTATCCCTAATAATAGAATTGACTCCTACTTTCTCTCAACTGCACTCCTTTCTCTCAACTGCACACAGACAAATTCCAGATTTAGCAGTAATAATGACAATATAATATTCTCTTCAAGCACGTCTCAGAAAAAAAATATATTAAGAAGAGAAGACTATATTTATAATAATGACAATATGATATTCTCTTCAAGCATGTCTCAGAAGAAAAAAAACAGATATTAAGAAGAGAAGACCACATTAAGTTAATCCAGATTGACAGGAAAATCACCTTTAATAAAAACCTTTTTTGGGTCATGACATTCTTCAACCTACATTATTAACAGGGCTATCTTAGAGTACAATATTCTATTGTCAGGGTCATGATAATAGAAATGCAACAAAAAAAGATGGTTCTTCCAATATATAGTAGATATAAAGCAAACTCAGCTTCCAACAAATCCAGCTTAGCAGACAAATTTGGGGAAACAAATGTTTATTCCTGATGCAAGTTTTCTAAGAAGCTGAAATATATTACAATCAAGGTTGCTGCCTGCCGCGAAGTGAGCCATTTCTGCAAAAAAGAAGAAGAGAATTTATGCATTTACTGAACTAGACCATTTTCCAAGCTAGCAGATATAGGAACACAACCTGTTGGTCCTGCAATTTGTCACATAAATCTTTCTGGACCTTCTTGAAGAAAGCACTGTTGCACTCCGGAGAAAAAGGATAAACTAAGAGTGTAAATTTTATACAAGAAAAAAAAAGCTTATCTACCTTTTCTCCATCATTTTTTCTGACAAAGTAACTCTTTCCTGTTGAAGGAGATCCAAGGTCTGGCATGAAAGTTTCACCCCATAACAAAAGCAGTAGAAAAATATATCAATATTCCATTTGAGTTGTCAAATAAAATTTCTCTCTGAGACTATCACAAGTATGATTTTCAGACTACGAAAATGCATGTGTCCATATATCAAAGAATTCTCAAACAAATAATAGAGGTAGATAACAGTAACATGTCTTTTTTGAGTGTTTTCCAAAAAGAATGTAACACTTCTAGCATTCTCTGTGGAAAGTTCTTATCAAGAAATACTACTTGAATATACACTGATTTCTCCGCTAGAAGCTTCCAGTGGATCAGAGCATTCAATATAATTAACAACCATTATTTGATGCTTATTTTATCAATCAAGATCCTAATTGGGCATGCATGAATGAATGATTAGTTGATTACATCCACACAACCACCCCTTCATGGCCATTTTCATCTGGCCAACTTGTCAAAGGTAAACTGTAAACAAACATGAAAGGGACAGAATTTAAAAATACAAAATAAAATCCAAATTGACTACCTTGGACAGAGTTGCTGATTCAATTTCAAGTGAGGAAATCTTCTTCTGCTTTTCTAATATCTGGCAGCATAGCTGACCTTTTGCTATCACAATCTCATCAGTTTCTTCTTTCAAATGCTTTGTTTCTGATAAAACTGCCATTTTGGTCATATTATTTTGCATTAGAAAACAGAACAGTTCCAAAGAGAAATAACGAAAAATTTAAGCAGAGATTCAGAGAAAAGGAAGAATGTAACCAAACAATGTCGCTAATTGGACAGACCTGACAATTTTCAGTAAAATTTGACTTAGTTTTTAGTGATAAAACACCATAGACTTGATACCATTCAAAGATTGAAATTCTCTATAACTTTAAAAAAAAATCAGAATCAGTTTGCTTTTGTTTAAAAAAGAAGAAGAAGAAGAAAATATTTTTTGAGAAGTTCAATTTAACATGAAGTGAACTTGTCAAAATCTGAAAATTATGAATATGGGCTTTAAAATTACAAATGTACATTTTGTTCATGCCGTCAATAACCATTGTTACGGTTTTTTCCCAATATCAAAGTTTGAAAGGGTTTTATATAGTTTGTGTAATGGGAGAAAAATAAAGATGATATTGCTATTAAATAAAGAGAATTACATATTTAAAGGTTTAGAGAATACCCCACTAAATGGATATCCAATCATCCGTTAACCCGTACATACTCAATCAGCTCTAACTCTCTAACACTCCCCCTCTAGCTGGAGCATAAATATCAAAAAGACCTAACTTGATACATAAAGACATAAACACACTATTACTCAAACCTTTAGTGAAGATATTAGCTAACTGCTCGGATGCTTGAGTGTGTGGAATAAAAATGACCCCTTTCAACATTATATCTCTCACATAGTAACAGTCGACCTCAATATGTTCGATGTGCTCGTGGAAAGTGGGATTGTTGACAATAAAGATCATCACCTGATTGTTACAAAACATTTGCATAGGTGTCTAAGGTGATAGATCAAGTTCAGAAAGAAAGGATCTGATCAACACCATTTCGCATGTAGTCTGAGTCATAGACCTGTACTCTGCCTCTGCACTACAACAAGACACCAAATTTTGCTTCTTTCTTCTTCATGTCACAAGATTCCCTCCTACATAGGTACAAAAACCAGAGGTTGATTTTTTATCTCCTTTATCACTAACATACCTGAGTCTGAGTATGCCGCAACATCCACATGTCCATTCTTTTGATATATCAAGCCTTTCCCTGGAGAGTTTTTCACATATGCAAAAACTCCCAAGGCTCCACTCCAGTGAACCTACCTTGACTCATGTATGAACTGACTTAATAGACTAACAGCATATGAGATGTCTGGTCGAGTCACTGTCAAGTAAATAAACTTGCCAATCAATCTCCTATACTGGCTAGGGTCATCCAGCAACTTAGAATAGGTATCCCAAAATGATGGTAATTACTCAATAGGAAGTGCTCTCTGGTTTGCATCCTAAGAGTCTGTTTTTTGAAGAAGATCGAGTACATACTTTCTTTGGGATACCATCATTTTTTCACCGATATAGGCGAACTCAATACCAAGGAAATATCTTGGTCTGTCTAAATCTTTTATGGCAAAGTGGGATGTAAGATATTCTTTTACCTCTTTAATGCCTTTTTGGTCACTACCTGTTATCAAAATATCATCTACATATACCACAAGTAGCACACATCTCTGTTCAGACCTCCTGTAGAAGACTAAGTGATCCATAGCATATTTTTTGAAGCCTCTTTTCATTATCACTTGGCTTAATTTCTGAAACCATGCTCTTAGACTCTTCTTTAGGCCATAGATCGCCTTTTTGAGCTTGCATACTCTATTCTCCCCTTAAGCAACAAACCCTAGAGGTTGTTCCATAAGAACAGTCTCTGTAAGATCACAAAACAAGAAACCATTTTTAACATCAAACTACCATAAATCCTAGGAATTATTTATAACCACAGACAGAACAATCCTGATGAAGTTTAGGCGAGCCACTGGAGAAAAACTCTGATCATGGTCGATGGCATAAGTCTAAGTGAACCCCCAAGCTACCAATCTAGCTTTGTAGCGATCAAGTGTACCATCTACTTTGTATTTGACAATATAAACCTAATGACAGGTGACTACTTGAGCTCCCACAAGATGGATCACTAACTCCCAAGTACCACAGGCTGACAAGGCAATTACCTGTTTATCCATTGTTGCCTTCCATTGGAAAAGTAAAAGTGCATCCTGGTGATTCCTGGGAATGGATTCAGAACAAAGAGACAAAGCAAAGGTACGACACTGTAGATGGAGAGAATCATAGGTAATAAAATGGGAGATAGGATGAACTATGGAAGATCAACTACCTTTTCTTAATGCAATTGACAGATATAAATCACTGAAGGATGGATTTACATTGGAGGAAAAAGATGATTCTGCCATTGGTGGAGGTGGTGGTCGCTGACGACGTCGATACACCTATAAGGGGGATCTACTGTGGTAAGGCAGACAATAATGGGTAAAGAAACAGACTCAACGACAGACTCCCCCTCAAAACCAGAGTCACCATAGTATGCCTAAGACTTAGAAAACGCGACATCAGCAGACACAAAATATCTACCAGAGAGTGGATGAAAACACCTATATCTATGTTGAGTCCTAGAGTATCCCACAAAGATACACTTGATTACCTGAGGAGAAAATTTGTCAAGTCCAGGTGAGAGATCCTGGACAAAGATTACACACCCAAATACTCTAGGAGGCAAAGAAAACAAGATGGCAATTTTCTAAAAACGTCTAAGGAGAATTTCAACCCTAAGTGGTGCGGAAGGCATCCTGTGGCAGTAAGTACTGTATCAGACTATAAATGTTTGGGTACTTTCATATGAAACAAGATGTTACGAGTAATATCAATAATATGTCTGCGCTTTCTTTCTACTACCCCATTTTACTGAGAAATGTGTGGACAAGGGATTTAATATATAATGCCTAGAGATTTAATATATATGCACAATAAGACTTAACTTTATTCTAGACAAACTCCAATGCATTATCAGTACGCAAACATTTGAGAGTAACATGAAATTGATTTTTTATTTCTGAAACAAAAACTTGAGTATATCAAAAATATAACCACGATCTTTTAACAAATATACCCAAGACACCCTAAAGAAATCATCAATAAAAATAATATAGTATAGATGACCAGACACAGACGGGACTCTTGAAGGACCCTAGATGTTACAATGTACTAACTCAAATATAGTAAAACTGGATATAAGGCGTAACTGCTTAAAGGAAGCACGATGGTGCTTTCCCAATTGATACGACTCACACTCAAACTGCTGAAGTTTCCTGTGAGATAAGTGACCCAACCGAAAGTGCCATAGAGATGATGGCTTTGAAGTAGACGCTATAGAGGCTAATCCTTGAGGTATTTCGTAGCCAACCAGCAGGTACACACCATTTTCACCCTCACGGTCTAAACTAATCCTCTTCTCTGTCCACAAATCCTGAAAAGTGCAGTGAAATGGGAAAAAGATCACACAACAATGGAATTATTTGGTAGAAAATCAGGTACATATAACACTTTATCAAAAAAAAGGTGAGAAGAAGCTTGGACAACTCCTTCCCAAAAAACTAGACAAGAACGACCATCAACAATGACCACAGATTTAATGTCGGATAACTGGAAAAGATGGGTAAAAAGGATTTTTGTATCTGACATATGGGAAGAAACACCAAAATCTATGATTTAGGAAAAATTCTTAGAAGCCAAGAAAGCACTAGTACCTGTGGAAGTTGAGTAAGAAGTAGTGGCGGTGGAAGTAATGGCCTAAAGCTGTAGGAACTTGTTATAATCAGCCTGTGAAATGATAGTTGTCTGCTCCTCACTAGTAGCTGTGACTGATGTAGAGTCGGTAGTAACATGTGCAGATGAAGAAGAGGAAGGTCAACCATGTAAGTCCCAACATGTCTCAATACGATGTCCAGTCCTGCCACAATGGATACACTTGAAGCGTCCCTTAGAATTTATACGACTCTAACCACGAGAACTACCACGTCCTCGACCACGAGTAGCCGCCATAGCAGAATGGTCTAAAACTGAAGAAGTGCCTGTGGAGATATGGAGAACCCGAGCAAAAGTGGTCTGCTGATCAGGAACACGATCAGTCCCTAGAATCTGACCTCTAATCTGAGAATTAAGGTCAGACGATAAACTAAACAAGTAAATCGCCACTGTAAGCTCCTCCCGATACTGTCTCATCTGTGTAATATTCATCGTCAAATGCACTTCAAGCTCGTTAAGTAAAGAGTGCAATAAGGCAAAGTGTTCTGGAACAGAGTGGTCTCCTTAACGAAGAGTAAACAACTGCTCATAGACTTCAAAGACCTAAGAGACGTTCTTCTCATAGCCATATGTGAGACAAAGGGTATGCTAGATCTTTTTAGCTAGCCTCAACATCATAACTCCCCGAGCCACAACAGGCTCCATACTGTTTACCATCCAAGAAATTATAGTCGCATTATCTGCCAACCAGTCATCATAAGACACATCCTTGCTATTCAGAGGAAACGTAGTAAGATGGTTGATTTTCCGATGTACAAGGATGAAGGTCTCAAAACTTTGTGTCCAAAGTAGATAATTCTTGTCATTTAACTTCTCAGAAGTGTCACTAAGGTTTTTTACAAGTGATTCACGTGTAGCCATAAACAAGCAAACAAAAACACAATATAGATGGTCTGATTTTGCAAAAAATAGGATAGATCAAAACTGATTTAACTTATACGAGACTGAAACGCTACAAAAAACCGTCTCAAGAAACACAAACACAACACCCAGAGGCACAAACTGTGTGGATTTCACACATCCACACCCACACAAACAAGAAACAAGACTAGAAAGAGGTCTACGACATGACCTGGACGTCGAATGATGGCAAAAATGGACTGGACGACCCTTCAACGAGACTAGGGTCGTCGGAACCCCCGCTAACGGCTACAGGACTGACCGCCACCGACTGTTGTGGCGACGGAAGTTGCTGGAGATGGAAGAGGAGGTGGTGGGAGGGCTGGAGGGTCCTTGGGCTGGCCAGCAATGGCTGGAAACCGAAGTAGGTGGCAGTTTTCGACGGTGGCGGCACCGGTTTCCAACAGTGGCAACAGTGGTTTCCGACGAGGTGGGCTTGAGGTGCAAGTGAAGGCTAAGGTTTAGCCCTAGGCTCTGATACCATGTAATGGGAGAAAAATAAAGATAATATTGTTATTAGACGAAGAGAGTTACATATTTAATGGTTTAGATGATACCCCACTAAATGGATATCTAATAATCCGCTAACTCGTACATCTTAATAAGCTCTAACTTTCTAACAGTTCGTATCCTAAGAAATTGGAAACTGCTTTAAATTTTCTAGATTATGTGAGAGTGCATTAGATATTTATATTCCCAAATCCAATATTGAATGATAGTGTAATCCTTCTTTGCTCTTATAAACCATGCCACGTACATGATAAATATGTATTACTATTTTTTTAGTAGTTGAATGCAAACAACATTTAAGTAATCATGATTTTATAAGAGTTGTCAATGTTACGTGCAGGTTAGGAGCGTAAACGAATCAGATATGGTACACATATTGATGTTACCATATCCGTACGTATTTTTGAAGTACAAATATGGATCTCATCTAGAAAAATGTATATCGATATCTTTAAAAAACGAATATGAACACGGATACGGTATGGATATTTGTCAAATAACATGGATAAAAAAATAGATATAGTAGAATATCAAGAATTTTTTATATCAAATATATCAATATATTTTACAAAACTAACCACATGAAAATCAGTAAATTATAACTATTGTCATGTATATATATACACAATCAAATCAAAGAATATATTTATGTAATATAAATATAATACAGATCAAATATTATAGAAGATTTAAAAAATGATATCCATATCTGTATCTGTATTTCCTCGAGATAGATGTAGATAATTTATATCCTCTCAAAAACAGATACAAATATGGATACGGGATAGACATGCTACTTCCATATGCACCCCTTGTGCAAGTCTAGTCTTTTTCCAATTGTGAAAAAGATAATGTCATAATGCCATCACCATCTGTAGAAAAGGTTTTGTTTTTAAAGTTGTTCAAGGTACATTTTATTACAATACCCTAAAAGCATTTTTCCGGTGATGTTGAACCTAGGAGATTATGTATTTAATTCAATAATGAACACAATTATGTATTTTATATACATTGTTACATATAAGGAAAAGGTAGAATGAACCCAGGGCTCATTTTATGTAAATAGAACCTTCCATGTCATTTTCATAATTCGTAGATGATATCTAACTTTCAAATGTAGGATATGATTTATGTTATAGATAGAGTCAACATATTAAATTTCAATTATTTCTCAAATTTTAATGTTAAGTATCAAAGATAAATAAAAATTTTCAAATAAAAATAAACTTATGAGTCATGAATTTATCGTTATATTTCAAAATCCATCCATCAAATGTGAAATCCAAATGATGGATATAGTATATGTATGTGTGTGTGTGTGTGTGTATGTGTGTGTATATGCAAGAGATTAATTGTATCTTCCCATGAATTAACTTCTCTAAGAGAAGATTAATATGAAACGTTAGATCTTAATCTAATAAACAAACTTAAAATCATCTATTTTGAAGTAACATCACTAGTGATTTCTTTTTGAAGGGAAAAATTTTCAATATTTGTTTAATTACATTTATGTATGATAGTTATTGCTTGTAGTCTCCATGGTACTAAATGTCTACGCGTGTCACCGAAATTTCTCCGACACGTGTCTTATTTTCAATTTACCGACATGACTACGACACGATATCGAAATAGAAGTTTTCTGAACAAATGTAAATTTTTTTTACTATGTTTCCACCAACACGATTCCGACATACCGATATTTCCCCGACACGTGTCTATTTTTCAACTTATCGAAGTCCGACACGAAATCGACATTTAGAGCCATGGTAGTCTCTACTTGTCAATTTCCATAAAAAATAGTGATTTCCATTAGTTATTAAAACATATTTAATAGGAACGGTTTAGTTTCTTACCAAAAAATATAAATTTTATTTTCGAATTGCATTATGTTTTATAATTTTTATTTTTGTATTTTATTTAAATGTTTTAGACGAATATGGTAATTTTAATTTTTGTATTATTTTGTCAATATAGTGTTATCATTAATGTTTGTATTATCGTGTTAATGTTTTGTTGATTTGCAACAATATAGAGTGAACAACCATGATGCACTGTTGAATTAATATTACTATTTTAGTGTTACTATTATTATTTTATTGGTATTCAACATTTTAGTTTGGTATTATTGAGTTGTGAGAGAAATCAATTTATTAAAAATAACAACAATGATGCATTGTTGAATTGGTATTACTATTTTAATGTTATACAATAATGAACAAGTAATGAGAAATGGTATTCAACATTTAAGTTTAGTATTATTTGTCACGCACATCAGTTTACTAAAATTAACAACCATAATGCATTGCTAATTTAGTATTATTAATTTAGTATTATACAATATTGAAACAACTATGAGAAATTGTATTCTACATTTCAGTTTAGTATTACTTATTTGCGAGACAATTCAATAATACAAAACTGATTGTTTTATGTTACGGGTTTAGGGTAGACATAAATGATGTATCAAAAGTCTTGACGATGACAGGAATTTGTGTAAGAGGCAGATTAAGAGGCTCAATAGCAACATACATCTGACTGCTTATTCTTTCGCTCAGACACACACATTAAGTCCCTGTTAAAACCCAACACCACCACAAAATCACAACAAAACCATCACATCAAAGGGAAAATCCCAATGAAGGAATGAACTGGAGAAGCACATTGCAATTGAGGGCAGCGAGCGTAGGAAGGTAAGGGCGATTAGATTTACGTTGAAGGAAGTGCGGATAAGGGGATTAAAGGGCGACGACAACATTACGTGGGGACGTGGCCTCCCTCAGGCGACAGAGGGCATAGTCGAGAGACAAGGGGAGGCAACGATGACACACAAGGGTGTAGCTTCCCTCAGGCGACAAGGGAAAGAGATGGTGTCACGTAGGGGCGTGGCTTCCCCTGGGCGATAGGGTCAAGGCAACGATGGCACGTAGGAGCATGGTGGGGTGATAAGAGGGAGGCAATGGCGGCTTTGGAACTACGAGTTTACATTGGGAGGTGCTACAATTGAAAGGATAGGGGAGGAAGACTGCAATCGTGGTGGTAGACATGGACGACGTGTTGCAATCGGGAAAGTTTCTATAGATTTGCACAAAAAAGGGAGGCTACTGGTATTTTAGGGGGAGAGGGGAGGAGAGGTGTTGTGAGTGTTTGATTTGTTGGGTGTGGGATTTTGAAATTCAAATTTTTAAATAAAATTTATTATATTTTTTCCCTGGTTTTGTCAGGACTAATGGTTTTAGGTTGATTATAATTCTGAAGATGAATGGTCAAGATTAAAATCAATCGAAGGAGGTATTAAGGGAAGGTGTAATAGATTTATACTCTCTCTCTCTCTCTATATATATATGTGTGTGTGTGTGTGTGTGTGTGTGTGTGTGTGTGTGTGTGTATTCTTCTTCCACGACCCCTGCAATAACTTTACAGGTAGTTTGGAAAAAAACCTTAACTACAGTTCCAAGTACAGAAACTAAAACTAAATTTAAAGCTAAAACGTTATAGATCAAAAAAAATAAAATTACCATATAAAAAGGGATATTAATGTGATTCAATTACCATAAAAATTTATTAGTAAATGAAAATGAAGAGAAAATTAAAATTCACAAATCTACAATTACAAAATAAGTGATTTTCTTAATTCAAAATCTACATTTAATCTAAAATATTGGATGTCTTTTTAACGATGAATGATGGAGTTTAAATAACAAAAATAAGGACGGACCTTAACTGATAATTCGTGTGTGTGTGTGTGTTGTAACTTTTCTCAAATTAACTATTTTAAAAAAAGATGCAATATAGGTGTTAGATGTTGATCAAGTAGATGTTATCAAAACCACCGTTTTTGGTTTAGTAGTTTTGCCTCTTTTTTTTCAATGATACGGTTACAATTATTATATGACGTGTAATGTAATCTGTATATGGTAATTATTTTTTGAATTGATGGATTTTTATATGGTAACTGTTTTATCCCTTTTTTAATTTTGCCTTTTTTCTATATTTGACATGGTTTTCTATTAACCCACGTTCACAATAGATAAATGTTGTATTTCAATAAATAAACTTTTTAATTATTCGATATTTTAAATAACTACCGTAAATATCATTATATGTGTGTTAACAGTTCATTCCCTTTGGTTGATATCATTTAGAAATTTCCCTTTAAGGTAGTGGTTGGAGATTTTGTCGTCAGTTGGGAGGGATATGTAGGGGGCACGGTAACTATAACCATGGAGGGGATTAGTGGTTGCTCCAGATCTGCACGTAGGAGGAGGGAAGCAGTTGCTAATGGTGCTTCTCATCGATGTGGTGATTGCAACCATGGTGGATGCACAAGGAGTGTTTGTGTGGATTTCGGGGGGAGGGGGATTGGGTTTGATTGTGTGCAAATTTTACTGGTTATGGGTCATAATTTATAACAATTGTGAATATTGAAATTCAAATTCAATACGATTCTAATTTTTGTAAATCAATTTTTGGTTTTGCTCATGACATGAGTAACCTGACGGACAGCTAGAATTGATTCTTATTTAAGAGAAAGTTGAGGAAGGTGTAATAGATCATTACACACACACACTCTCTCTCTCTCTCTCTCTCTCTCTATATATATATATATATATATATATATAATTTTTCTGCTATACATGAAAATTGCAATTGTTATTAATGTTCGTAAATTAAATGACATTTTATCAATATCTATGCACCTTATTTGTTACTCATGATATTTGTTTGTTTAAATGACTTGCATTCCAACTTATGCAGTTACTGCTAGATGCAAAATTCTTATTGATGGAGGATAGTGAGTAGTGACTCACTCCACATAAGCTTAAGGGAAAAAAGAAACTCTTGCTCTTCCCTTGGTGGACACCAACATGTGTGGTATTATGAACGTAAATAAATCACGTCTTCCATCATTTCTATATGTTTGTTTTTAGGTTATAATCTAATACTAATTTCTATTATACTCTGTGTCCATGTTTAGATCTGGAATAAAGGCAAAATTGGAATAGTAATTTCGCTTGATAAGTGAAAAACTAAAATAAAAGCGAAATAATAATTCCTATTCTGATTTACTTATTCTAGAATAACTATCCTGCAGAAAAGGTAGAATAAAGTTATTCTCATATATGTATGTATACGATATGTTTATTTTTTATCTAAAAATTAATACATATATAATATAATATATACATATTTTAAACTATATATATATATATATATATCTTAATAATCAAATTGATTATTATTAATCTACATTTTTTTTTACCTATTCCAACACTTATTCTACTTTTCATTCAAAATATTTCCTTATACACATTTATTCACCTTTAAAAGAAAATTACTTCCAAACTAAATATTAATACCATTAAAATACTAATATCACTTTTCACTTATTTCTACTTTTCTTATTCTCCGAACAGAGACTGCAAGACTGCAACTTGTGTTAGCTTATTCCAATAATTTTTACACACACATATTGTAACCACGCAACGTTAACGGTGATTTCTCCATTTTCTCATGATTTAAATTCAATTCTCTCAACATTCTAATTCCATGAGTTTCAACCACATAAGAACCTATCCATTCCAGCATTTGCAAGTACCGGATCCTAATTGCAGAAGAACATTGGTATGTTGGATAGTAATAATCAGACACAAGAACGGGAGAGAAAGAGAGAGATGGACACCTGATTGGAGGTCTTTCTCCATGGTCTGGATGGCGGTGATCTGCTTCTGCTCCTCCACCGACACGTTCGCGGCTTCCTCCTCGAAATCTGCAAGGCAACACCAGAATGCGCCATCGGGAATCCCACGTCTGCTCTCCGATCTCGATTATTTCCGAAATATAGAACAGAATATGGGGGGAAAGAAGGATGTGGAGAAGGTAGTAGCAGTAGTACCATTCATCTGAGAGCGCAAGGTCTTCATGTTCCTCAGGTACTCGTCCATCTTCTTCTTCGCTTCGAGATTTCTGAACGAGAAGAGATGGAAGAGGAAGGGGAAGGGTTTGGCTTAGTGGGATCTTCTTCTCTTTGGTGCCAATAAACACGAAGGACAATGAGCTTTCTGCTTGCACAGCCTTTCCTCTTGCCGTTCCTTGGGTTGTTAATTTTATAGGCGGAAATTCTGAATTAAAGATCCAAGAAATTTAATTTAATTGGATGAAAATTACAAGCTTTGCCTCACATAAATATATGCTGAGAATTTACTTTACGCTCTTAAAGTATAGTACATACCAAACGCCGTCTCTACCTTCATTTTGTATAAATATACTACCTTCTGCTTATAAAAGAAAATGGAAAATTCTCCACGATGGACTCAAGAGAAGACGCCTCAGTTCACAATGATCGGCTATTTTTATTCTAGAAAAATTGATCTCTTGTCGAGATGATCTTTTCTTTTCCTCACTTAGGGACTGCCTTATTCAAATCCAATCCTTAACTATTTACTGGTGCTCTTTCCTTAACTTAGCAACATTGTAAATTCCACCAACCTTTCGTCTACAGTTGACTTTATTACTTGGTCTCTATCTCAATTTAATATTTTCATGGTTAAGAGCTATTATGGTATCCTTAATGACGAAGAGTTATACTCACCTTTTAAGTCCACCATTTGGATTGTGTAGTTCCTCTTAAGGTTAAGGTCTTCACCTAGCTTACAATTAAGGACAAGGTCTTGATTTTGGTCAATTTGCTTAAAAAAGATTGACATGGTTTGTATCGTTATGAAATTTGTGATTATTAAGAAGAATCTGTTATACATATTTTCTTTCGTTGTGTTGAAGCACGAGTAATTTAGGATTTTCTCCTACATGATGCTAGTTCCCATCTACCTAATATAACCATGGATCAGTTTTTTTTAAAGCATTATTTAGTCTTTCAATTATATGATTTGGACTGAAATACTCTTGTTATAGTGATTGTAACGTCCCGATCCTGAGTACGCTACTAAATTACAGTATCACAAGCATAATTACACTAATTACAGAAACATTAAATAACTGTAACTAAAGTTCACCTTCAGGATCACAATGCACGGCTAAAAGTTCCAATTCCTGCACCGGAACTCGGCTGCACGCGCTGCACCTGAAAACCGAATAAGCATGCATGAGTGACATCTAAGTCACCTAGTACGCGCTCCAAACATATAAAACACAAAATCTCGGTAAAACTATAAAAAACTCATTTCTTTGATTGTTTTTCAAATTTTAGTTTTCTTTTTAAAAATCCTCTTTTCTTTTTATTGAAAATCACTTGAGAATTCAATCCCAATTCATACTTTTTTCAAACGCCATATCTCTTTTCTTTTCTCAAAACATTTGGAAACTCATTTCAAAACCACATTCTCTTTCAAAAACACACATTTGCATTTTCTTTTAAAACATTTGGAATTCATTTTCCAAAACATATCATTTTCAATACTTGGGATTTCTTTCCAAAATCATGCTTTCAAATTCACATTTCTGACCAGATCCAGTGTAAAACACAATGCCTCTCGGGCTTAAAACCAAATCATAAATACAGATTGACAACTGGTAAAACATCATCATTATTCCATTTCAGGATTTTAGGACTATTTCAGGAATGTGTAGTTCCTCTTAAGGTTAAGGTCTTCACCTAGCTTACAATTAAGGACAAGGTCTTGATTTTGGTCAATTTGCTTAAAAAAGATTGACATGGTCTGTATCATTATGAAATTTGTGATTATTAAGAAGAATCTGCTATACATATTTTCTTTCATTGTGTTGAAGCACGAGTAATTTAGGATTTTCTCCTACATGATGTTAGTTCCCATCTACCTAATATAACCATGGATCAGTTTTTTTTAAAGCATTATTTAGTCTTTCAATTATATGATTTGGACTGAAATACTCTTGTTATAGTGATTGTAACGTCCCGATCCTGAGTACGCTACTAAATTACAGTATCACAAGCACAATTACATTAATTACAGAAACATTAAATAACTGTAACTAAAGCTCACCTTCAGGATCACAATGCGCGGCTAAAAGTTCCAATTCCTGCACCGGAACTCGACTGCACGCGATCTGCACTTGAAAACCGAATAAGCATGCGTGAGTGACATCTAAGTCACCCAATACGCGCTCCAAACATACAAAACACAAAATCTCAGTAAAACTATAAAAAACTCATTTCTTTGATTTTTTTCCCAAAATTTAGTTTTCTTTTTAAAAATCCTCTTTTCTTTTTATTGAAAATCACTTGAGAATTCAATCCCAATTCATACTTTTTTCAAAAGCCATGTCTCTTTTCTTTTCTCAAAACATTTGGAAACTCATTTCAAAACCACATTCTCTTTCAAAAACACACATTTGCATTTTCTTTTAAAACCTTTGGAATTCATTTTCCAAAACATATCCTTTTCAATACTTGGGATTTCTTCCCAAAATCATACTTTCAAATTCACATTTCTGACCAGATCCAGCGTAAAACACAATGCGTCTCGGGCTTAAAACCAAATCATAAATACAGATTGACAACTGGTAAAACATCATCATTATTCCATTTCAGGATTTTAGGACTATTTCATAAGTCCAATCCTGACCAAATCACATTTCTTTTTCTTTATTCATTTCCACTTTTTTTTTACCATTGTTACCATGATCAGGGATAACCAGGTGCACAAGTAGTAGGCGAGAACATCTTTTCCCCAACCTTCTTGCACTGCCGCGGTGAAATTCCCCATGTGGGATGTCACTGCCCCGGCCAACCAGCCTCAATTTATTTTCATATGTCTACGAGATACGTCTCTGTCTGACGTCCCATCGGTGACTCGAACAACTAAGTCTAATGACCCAGACTCAGCCTACACCGTCGATGACCCAAACAACTAGGTTCAAAAATCTAAGTTCAACTTACGTCGTCACGAGCTCGGTGACCCGAACAACTAGGTACAATGACCTAGGCACAACCTACACCGTCAGTGACCCAAACAACTAGGTTCAAAAACATAGGCTCAGCCTACACCGTCTCAAGCTCGACAACCACAATCGTGTCTGGCAACTAGTTCATTGGAGCCTCATACTCCTACCACGTTGTCGACACCAACTCCCGTGGTCTCTTAACACATTATTAGTGTTCTATTTCAAAACTCTTTAAACTTTCTTTTCAAAATCATTTTCCATTTCATTCTTTTTGTTGCAGGACTCTGTCTTCTTGCAACACCTGACCCTCCACTGGGGTCCCAACTCAAGTCATGAAAATCATGTTTAAAAATCATAAATTGGGTCTCATGCCCAAAACCACACAAAATCATCCTTTTCATTCATTTATGGGATCAAAACCCAAAACCACGTCCAAATTTATTTATTTGGGTTCCACATTCCTCCATGTCATTACATGGGGAAAACATCATTTACATATGCCAACAGTTCATTTAAAACCTTTTTCTTTCCATTTAATAATCACATTGTATAAATTAGGGCCAGGGTAAAATCGACAGACTGAATCTCCAGTTCGATCTACCGAAGATCCCTGGTTCGATACACCGAATATTTTTGGTATATCGAAAACCTCTGAATCGGTCGACCAGGTGTTTTCGATTTGCCGAAACTAGGTATTTGGCTTAATCTAACAGAGATTCGGTATGCCAAATTCAATGCAGCATGCCAAATTGCCCGAAACCAGGGCACCTCCCTTGTTCCGAACGACGAAAATCGCTCAAGGTAGGAGTCTCAATCGGACCTCCCAAACACACATCAAAAATTACGAGTAAATCACGGGGTGTAGACCCTTGAGTCCACTTCACAATCCTTTAATCCATTCATGATTTCATTAACCATACAAGGAGATACAAATTTTCAAAGGAAACATGCTCAGAGTTAAACCTTAAAACATTTAAGGCATTATCTATCAAAAACTCACAAAATTCACACAATCTAGCATGCTCTCTACACATTCACATCATTTATCATATTTCCATCATTTCTACATTTTTTCATGCATTTATCTCGATTTTCCATGCAATCAACCCATTGTTAAGGAAACACTGAGCAGAGGAAAGGGAAGAGGTTGCGTACCCGACACAGCCCTCCGGCGACCCTTTCCACACTCCGGCAAGCCTTCTCGTGCCTCGGCAAAGCCTCTCCCGCCGGCGGACCACATGAACAGCCACCGCCTCTTCCTCGGTTGCGCGCCGTTCCTCCTTCTCTTTTCCTCTCTCAGTCACCCTCTCCTCTCCTCGGGTGACTATAGGATGTGTCCTAATGCTCAAAAAGGTCACTCGGGTGGTGGATTAAACACCGGTGCAATGATATTGCACGGATATGACCAAAGATCCAATAACACCGAGTGACTTTCGTCTTCACTTTGCTATATGCAAAACCTATGCTACCATGCACAAAATTGGATGAAAACAGACTGGAGTCATCCTGATATATCCAGGAAGACACCCAAAGAAAACCAAAGGCAAAGCAAACCTGAAATCATGCTAAATACCATGCCAAAAGCTACTGTGTGCAGTGAAAACAGGAAGATGCGCCTATTTGGTGCGCCAGTCTAGTGTGCCACCTATGTGCGCCTATGAAAATGCAGATCAGACAATAAGTTAGACTAATGCGTCAGGCGATATAAAATCTTGCAAACAATATATAAAATCATCTGAAAACGTATCATAGACATCCAAAACACCTGACTACATGCGAATGAGTTTCCCCCTCTTCCACAAGGTCATAAAGGAAAGAGGAAACCCAAAAAAACATGATATTGGTCTTGTGCTCAAGGGTAATATGCCTCACACAAGACCACACAACTCCTATACTAAATAAAGCCAATGGATTTCAGCCATGCTACCTGGTTTTGGATCATGGACTGTTGCATAAGAACTCCCCAAACAAGAGTCCATAGGGCAACCAGTTCACAGACCCTAGTGGTAGGCTGACCACACTAGATGCAAAACTAAAACAAACAGTGCTATTATATGTTGAAATGATGCATAAATGATCATGATATATCAGAGAACAAATATCAGAAAAATCAAAGTCCAGGACAATTTGAATAACATGCAGATCATGATGCAAAGTTGGCTGCTTGCAACCTGTGACAAGGCTAGTGCGCCAAGATGGTGCGCCAGCTTGGTGCGCCCATCTGGTGCACCAGCTTGGTGCACCCCAGATACTCTGTTTCAAACTGCAGTCTGATCTCATAATCTGGACCAAATGTATGCGACCAACTAGGTTATTGACCACCCAAACCATTAAGATAGATGCCAAAGAATTTAATCATGTTAAACAAATGAGCATAAAAGACCCTCTTATCATTCTCTCCTCAAGTCATGCATATTCATGGATCACAAAGACTATAGTTACTGTTGATGGGTTTTATGAATCATACAATTATTTAATTGAATCAGGGATCATGCGGGAAAGCTAAAACATGTAAAGAGGATGCATTATAGTTCATGTTCCATAGCATGTGATTACATAAGACTATGATTCATTGTTAACACACCATGCAAAATTCATCATGACAAAGAATCAATGGGCATATAAGGGAGCATCACGAAAATCTAAAATAACAGGAAGGCACGTGAGAACATCTATGTATACAGTATATCAGTTTAATTGCAGGGTTTTATCCAGAATGTTAAGCATTATCTAAGTGGAGAAATGGGTAAAGAACCTTACCTCCTTGGGTATCTCCTCCTTGGGTATCTCCTCCTTGAATGGCTCAAGGTATTTCCTCCTTGTTGCCTTGGACTCGGTTGGGATTGCTCAGGGACGCGAGATTGTGCTCTAAAAGTTGGTAATGAAAGAGTAATGTGTGTGGTTAGGATTGGACTTGTGAGATGGTCCTAGAATCCTGAAATGAGTGTTGATGTTTTAACCAGTTGCCAGCCAGTATTTGTGGTTTGGTTTGAGCCCAATGGGGCCTTGTGTTTTAGGCTGGATCTGGTTGGGAATTTGTTTTGGGAAGAATCCCATGTTTTAAATGGTGTGGTTTTGGAGAAAGGAAATGAATTCCAAAAAGGGTTTTGAAAGTGGTTTTAGAAAGAATTTCCACATGTTTTGAGAAAGGAAAAGATTGTAACTTTTGAAAAGCCTGGCTTGGGATTGAGGTCCCAAGTGCTGATTTTGTAAAAAAAAGAATTGGTTTTTGGGAATGAGTCCCAAGTGTTGTTTAATAAAGAAAGTGATTTTTAAGGAATAAAACCAAGTTTTACAATGTTATGAAATATGTTTTCTTTGGTTTTATCGTGTTTGCTTGTAGTTGGGTGTTTTGGGGGCGCGTACTGGGTGACTTAGATGTCACTCACGCGTGCTGTGTGTTTTCAGGTGCAG
>JAMKQA010036878.1:0-30095 GCA_024699735.1 Posidonia australis | reverse complement strand
AGGCTTGGCTGGATCATTGCTTCCTGCATCTAGTTCACATAGATGAGACCTTGTGTGAGGCTTCAGGCCCTTGAGCTCAAGGTCATCGCATTGCATTTTACATGTTTAAATCTTTTAAAGCTTGTTTTCTGAGTTTTTCCAGAATGATTCTGTTCCATGCTTTTCCAGAGTGCACCCTTTGATGTTTTGCTTTGCCTAGCTTTCTGTTTTGCCTCTGCATACATTACTGGCCCACCTAGACGCACATAGGTGGCGCTCCAGACTGACGCACCAGTCTGGCGCACCAAACAGGCACAGCGGCCTATTTTCAGTAGCACACGGCATGTTTTTCATATGGTTTGCTTGCTTTCACGACCCAATTTGATTCTAGGTTTTCATATGGTTTTCTTCCTTGATGCATTAGGAAGGCACATCTCTGTTTTCAGTAGTTTTCCTGCATCTTAGCTTGCATTTAGGCATATAGTAAGCAAGGATGATAAATCGCTCAAAATATTAGATCCCTGATCTTATTATGCAATGCTCTTGCATCAACTCTTGGCCCAGCACACGAGCGATATTTCTGAGCATTAGGACACCACCCCTACACATCAAGCACCTATATTCTAGACACCACTCATTAGCATGGCATGGCATATCGCCCTCGGGCGTACAGCGAAAGGCTGAAAAGCCGACATTTCATTTGCAAAAGAGAAATCATTAGAAGACCGATTTATCAGGCGTGCGAGGGTGCCTAACACCTTCCTCGTACTTCCTCGTACGTAACAGGGATCCTTACCCGCATTTCTGGTTTACGCAGCCACCTTTTTATTTGTTTTGCATGATTCTCATGTTTTATGGTTTTCCTCGTCTTCCATAATAGACTAGGTGGTGACTCCTGCATCTTTGCATTTTTTCCCCTTTTCTTTTTGCCGTGGCTTTGCCGCTTCTTTGGCACACATACCACCTATCTGTGGGCCACCCCCATCGGCATGGTTACAATATCTCATCATTAAGCTAATTATTCAGATTACAATAACTTAATTACATTCATTCTGAATAATTTAGGCATAGATATTACACATTTTCTACTACTGAATTAGTTTTGGTTTATCTCTTTTCCCCATTGAAATTTGTCCTCAGAACCACAACTAATGACATGGATCACTTCCTTCAATAGCAAAGCTGGATTGGCAGATGGTGGTATGCCTCCTTGTTCCATAGTAGATGCAATGAATATTGATGAATGGCCAAATCATTTCTCTAATCTCTTCTAGGACATTAGGAATGAATTTTCAACTTCATAGCCTAGAAAAACATAGTTAAGTAATTTAGTTAATATAGATACATGCAAAGATACAAAAGAAACACTCATTTAGTATATGGTGAATTGAAGGAGAGACCATGAAGAAGTGTGTACATACATATTACAAGACATTTCAATAAGAGACACCAACTTCTCGAAAGAATCAATGATATGGAGATATAAAGAGCTCGAATAGCCAGAAAATCACACATTACTAGGTTGTTCTCCATTATCCCATAGACCAACATTTCCTAAAGTTATGTACAAATGACATGACATTTGTAAAGTACAAAATGACATTTCCCTACTCCTCCATAGTACTCTTCTTTAGTTGTGATTTGTATAAGATGCATTTGAATACAAGTGATGTTTATATGTGCTTATTATTCTTTTAAAATGTTTGCCATGTGTATTTAAACGAGTTATTTTGATCGTGCTTCTTTAGCTTGTTTATTTCTTCGATGATCAATGATGCAACGACATGATTGGATGCAAGGAGTTCTTCTTTAGCTTTTATGTATAATTTAGCCCGAAAACCTCTTGCTCTTCTTAGCTATTTGTGATATTTATTTTTTACTTTATTGTTTATTTTTATGCTCCTTAATTTGATATTTATTATTCACTTTGATGCTTATTTTTATGCTCTTCGATTTGATGTTTATTGTTCATTTAATGTGATTTCATTTTGACACATTTTATTTTCTAGATACAATTCCACACATAAAACCAATTAATATTAAGTCTACCACTGTTGAACAACAAGAACTACCAACAACCACAAGCACTCAAAAAAAACAAGACAATCAAAATCAAATGCTTGGAAGGATTTTATCAAAATTGAAGTTGATGGGATAACAAAGGCAAAATGTAAACATTGTGGTTTCGAATACATGACTAGGCCAAAAAATGGGACCAATAATTTAATTCATCACTTGAAACTTAAGTAACCCTCAAAAGTGAAGCAACATGTCCATCAAATGTTAATAAATGTAGCAGAACAGAAAAGGAACAGAGAAAATATCATAGACTTAAAAAATTGAAATTTTGATCAAGAATTGAGTAGAACAAATCTTGCTCGTATGATCATTGTTTATGAGTATCCTTTTATTATTACTGATCATTTTGGATTTCGTGAATTCATTAGAAATTTTCAACTATTGTTTAGAATGGTTTCACGCACTATAATAAAAAAGGATTGCATGAATATATATGAAGAAGAGAAGGTACAATTATATAGTTTTTTGGAGACACTTAGTTATCGTATTAACCTTACCACTGACATGTGAACATTAAATCAAAATAAGGACTATTTTGCTTTGACAACACACTACATTGATGATAACTGGAAATTCTAAAAAAGAATCTCAAACTTTTCTATAATTGATGCTTCTCATACTGTAATTGCACTTTCAAAGCCATTTTGGAGAAATTATATAAATGGAATATTGATAGGAAATTAATGCCTATTATTTTAGATAATTATTCCACAAATGATGCTTTTCTTAGAGAAATTTAGAGAAACTTTCTATTAGTATTCTTGTGGCATATGGACAATTATTTCATGTTAAATGTTATGCACACATTCTGAATTTGATTGTCCAATAAGGAACTAAGATCATAAGGGAAGTCACAATAAAAGTACGTGAGAGTGTAAAGTATGTTAAATCTTCCACATTAATATTGCAAACTTTCAAAAAAGTGGTTAGTCATGTAAAGGCTCCAAACAAAGTCTTTATTTTAGATGTTTCGATAAGATGGAACTCCACCTTCCTTATGTTGCAAACTACTCTAGAATTCAATAAAACTCTTTTTCGTTTGGCAATAGTTGATAATTCTTACAAGTTTGTACCTAATGCAGAGGAATAGGAACATACTAAGATTATTTATGGTTGCTTATGTTACTTCTATAATATCACTAATAAGTTTTTTACCTCATTGTATCTTTCTGCAAATTATTTCTTTTTAGATATTTGTGCTATATTAATGATGTTGAAGGATTTTTGTCAAAGTACTGTTTCTTTTATTTCTTTAATGAGTAATCGAATGAAGGTAAAATTTGAGAAGTATTGGAATATTGCAAGCATGGTTTTATTACTAGCTTCTATCTTGGATTCTCGTTACAAAATCAACACAATTAAGTTTTACATGAGAAAAATTTATGATGTTGATAAAGAGTAACGTATTGTAGAGATAAAGGCATACTTGATGGACATGTACAATGAATACCGTTTGAATGTAGGAAATGATACACTTGTTTAGGTAAGAGTGTTTCTGATGTCACTATTAGTTTACCACCTTTTGGAGATTATGTTCCTTATACACCATCTATTGTGTCTACAACAATTAACGAGTGCAATCAATACATTGATGCAAAATCTACTGCACAATCATCAAAAAATGATTTAAAATCTTACTTGGAGGATTCAGTGTTGCCTAGACAAGAAAATTTTGACATTTTAACTTAGTAAAGCGTAGAAGCACCTAAGTATCATGTGGTAGCTTATATGGTTCATAATGTCTTAGCTATTCTTATATCTACTGTTTCATTAGAGGCCGCTTTTAGCACCGGTGCTAGAATACTTGATCAGTATAGATGTTCTATACATCCAACTACAGTTGAGGGTCTTATATGCATATAAGATTGGATAAGAAATGAACTTCGTGGTAAATTACAATTACACTTGCTTTCTATTTTTATAAATTCATTTACGTAAATTCTTACAATTTGTATTTTCATTGCATTTGTAGGAGAAAATCTTGTGTATGTACTTCTTAGATCAATAACAGAAGATTTTGATGATGGAAATCTTGAAACAAGTAATTGTTATTCTCTTTTAATCTTCTCTATACATTCATAAAAATATTCTTGTGATTTTGTTAATGTTTATTTTTTTTGGTAGGTTGAATATATGCTATTGTCTACTAATTTGTTGTAGCTCTTGTCTCCATTAATGCTCTTGCTTTTAATCTTCTCTATACTATTACAACTTACAGTTTGGATCAAGTAACTAAATAATGTTGATCTGGACATTCATCATTTTTTAGTTTCATTGACAGTAGTCAGTAAATACATCCCCCAGGTCATTGTTACTAGTATTGCACAAGTTTGTTGATCTTTACCTCAATGATAGGGTTAATTAAGTTTCATATTCAGAACACGCAAACATGAATTAGAATTATGTGTTTCAGATGGTGGTGTTGAATATGTAGTTAATAGTAATCTATTTTTAAATTTAGCATGTATGTGAAAATTTAAAATATTGTGTAATGGAAATAAAATTCAAAAACATGCCACAACAAAAAGAAACTGGTAAAAAATGTAAGTGATAAATTTTATCCTTCTCGTTTAAGATAAAGTGTGTCTGCTATCTAGCTGGTTTAGTTTACTTTCATAGTGTAATCCCCACAAATTTTTTTTTGGATGAATATCGTGAATCCAATGGAATATTAGAAAATCATCAAGAACCAATAATGAATTCGATAACAATGCAAATGAAGAGCATATTTAGTCAAATATCAGCAGTATAATTGATAATTCTTAACTATATATGTTGATGTGTCAATTGTAAATTTATTAACTAACAAAGAGTACAGATTGTTGTTTATTCAGATTGAACAGTGACTTTTCAGCTAACCAAGAAACTTTCGCCTGGTTTCTTTGATTGGTCTAGTTTATAGCATGTTATTCTCTTCCATCCTAAATATGGCTTCTACGGAATCACATAAAGCAGTATATATATCTCTAGAAGCTAAATTACTTCACAGAGAAAAGTGAGAGAAAGGACAAGTAAAATAAAAAAGAACCAGCAGGATTCTCACATCACTTCCACTCATCAAAGGAACAAGCATGCTTGGGATCATCACAGTAGTCCCCAATGCCAGTATGTAGTGCTGAAACCCAAGAGCAATAGCTTCCCCAGCAACCCACAAAACCAACTCAAAACATTCAGCAACCAAAAACACCAAAATCCATTAAAACAACCAATACACAGCGCATTACTTCAAGATTCCATGAGAACTGGTCATACCCCAAGACGGGTTGGAGTCAATACAGTACTCAAAGCCCTGGAGCTGATCCATTGGGAGGTGAATGATGTCTTCTGGCTTCGGGTCTGCCATGATTGCTCTGATTCACAAATCCTCAGCAAAAAAAGGAAAACTTCACTTGGGTCTCTAGCTAAACTTCACTTGGGTATCAATAGAATGATGAAACAAGAAGACCCGATGAAATATTCTGATGGGATATACAAAATTGAAATCAATCCACACACACAAAAAGCTACCAAAGTAGGAAGAGACGTAGTGGGAAGAAACTAAAAAAAGAGGGAGGTGGGGAATAGACAGAAGAAGAATCAAGTAAGAAGTGTCACTTGGAAATGGTAGTGGTGTGTAAGAGACAATCAATCACATTTGTTTTTCAATTGTTCTTTTGCAAGGGAGATTTAGAGGTTCTTCTTGAACTCACAGCTCCACCCTGGTTTTTTATCTGTTGGAGACTTATTTTTATCCACCCCTAATCTTAAGCATTACCTGTCTTTCCTTAGGTGGATTTTGCTTATCCAGATCATTCTCTGGTTGATTTGGAGAGAAAGAAACTGTAAGATCTTTCGCAATACTTATAAGACAGGTTTTTTGGTTATTAATGATATTATGTGTCTGATGAAATTTTGGGTGGAAAATCTTGTTCCAGGTTTTGAGAAAGATGACATACTGTAGTTTGTCTCTGCAATGGGCCCACATTTTGAAGAGCCTATTGTTGCACCTTCTATCCTTTCTTCTCTCCGCCCATCTGGAGAGGCAACTCAGGATGCCATGAATGAATGAAGTAGGCAGCCCATATTCGACAAAAAGAAATATAGAGATTTTTTGATGTATTACTCTTTCGTCACATTCTTGTCATTAAACTGATGATACAATATGGTTTTCTTGGCTGATTAGCCTATGAGTCTGTAATATTACTTAACAATATGTTTCTTATCTGACATTTGAGTCGAAGAAATAATACCTATCTATCTCAACCGTTAACAAAAAAAATAAAATAAATTTTATCCTTCTCGTCGTGTCATTTCCAAAGTGTCACAGTTCCTTGCTTAACTACTCTCGATTTAAAAACTTGAGTATTTCATCCAATCAATAACTAAAAATAGAAAACTAAGAAGAAACGTGGCGCAAAATATGATATGATCTCATAGTTCCATCAGAATATTAAAACTTAGTTGAGATGTGGAAATTTTAACTGTGAATAAAAACAAATTTGGGAAAAAATCCTGATGTTGTTGGCAAATTTATAGTTTTAATCAATGGTAGTTTAATTCTACCCCTTTTATTTATGTTGTTGCATGATTTTTATATATACATTTGTCTAATTTTGCCCATAGCTCCCACATTGGGAAAGAAATAAAATATAGACATGGACCTGTCTCTTTTAGATGCCACAGACTTACGCTGTGCCACATATTTACCTCCTTTTTGTAAGGATATACATAATACAAAACTCTCCAATTATGTTTTTTTTTCCACAGGCCTACGATAGCATCACCAATATTAGGATTCCTGAAGGATCTACCATTTGCGTCTCATTTTTAAAGGCCCAGCTAAACAAGGTTATTTTGAAAGCTTAGTCAACAAAATACGGGAAAAAAAATATATTGGTTGGTATGCAAAACTTTTATCTCCTGGAGGCGGACTCATATTGATCAAATATGTGCACAACTTTTATCACATGGTGTAAATATTGATTATTATATCATCCATTCTTTTAACGTTAGAAATGATTATCTTGAGTTAAATTTAATCCATATCTGTTATGTAAGTTTATCTAAATAGTAAAATAAATTTATCTATTAATTCTATCAATCACCCACTAACTTTATCAAATGTTATAAGTTTAAATTTTTAATAATATAAACAATTTATCTCTTTTATCTGTTAATAGACAGTGAATAAGATAATGGTTAGAATTTTTTTAAATAGATATTCATCCAACGCGGACAAGAACGGAGGATACTCTTTCCACAGACAAGCCCTTGGCGGCAGCAAACCCATTTCGCGCCCATGGCGGACCAAAACCCCAACTCAAGCGCTTCGACCTCCACATCCATGGATTTCCCCGTCTTCATCGAAACAAACCTCGGGTCCAGTCTCGTCATGGTCACCTCCCACGACGACACCGTCCGCGACCTCAAGAGTGAGCACTCAGTCGATCTCCTCATCCCAAAAGGAGTTATTTCCATTACGATTTCCTGATACTGTCGATGCTTTTTGATGGTGATTTGTTCCGTTTCTTCGGTGTTGAGTCGCTTGGATTTTGTATTTTGGATGCATGCCTTGGATGGGAAGTTGAGAAGTGTGTGGGGAATCGAAGACGATGGGAATGGGTGAGGGAGCTGTCCATGTTCGAGAATGGAAAAAAAAAATGTCCCTTTTTGGACTTTTTTCAATGTTGTTGTTTTATTCATCTTGGCTTCTCGGTTGCGAGGAAGGAGTGTTAGGGGTTTGGTGCCGTTTGGTGTCATTCTTGGTGGGTGTGATGATTTTGTTAGAATTAGAGAGTCAATCTTAGGATATATAGTAGAATGATTGCTTAGTGTGTTGATCTTGAGATGGAGGTGTTGCTGGAGAGCTGTGTTGCTGTGTTGCCTGTGGCTGTGGATGTATGCTCACATTGTGTTTTCTCTCTCTTGTTTATTTCTCATCTTCTACATTACTTGTGTTTCTTGTCTTATTTCCTCTTCCTCCTTTTTTCCTTATGTCCTTTCTTGTAATTTGGTTTAATAACAGAAGAAAGTTTTGATGTCGTTCACTTCTTATGGATATCCATTTGTGCTCAACTCAGGCATTTTTTTGTGAGGGCCGTAGAAACACTTGAATTTGCTTGGTATTATGCACAGGATATTCTCAACTGTGGTAGGATATAATAAGGAGGACAATTTTTAAATTCCGGCTGACTTCTAAATGATTAACATAAGCTAGAACTAATTGGTATTCCTGTGTCTTTTTTATATTTAAGAGTGTGTTGCATTATTCTGCTCTTAGTTCACTTCTTCTAGTTACATACTGATAGTTTGCAGAAAAAATACTGCAGAGAAAGTTGCAACTGAACATGGCTTCACCTTCCCAGATATTGGTGAAATAACTGTTCATGCAATTAAGGTATGATCAGGGATTATACTTCAGGAAATACGTCATCTAATTGAGGTCCTTTTAAGTTGTAAGTTTGCACTGATCTTTCACCATTTACTACTTGCTGTAATCATTATTTGTTTTTGAAGGTACGCTGGGTGGGATCCTCTTATTGCTTATCAGATCTTATGCTTGTTAGGAAGGCTTTTGATGGAAATGATGGAACTCGGTTTCTTTACGTGGATGCTAGTATTGTTGCTACAACTAAAGGCCATAACACAGACTACACTGGGAATTTCTTAATCAAGCACAATGTGCTGAAGGAAAACTTTGGTTTGCTTCAAAGTGGACCTCATAGTAGTTATACTTTGGTCAATATACCTGATCCTAGACGATATTCTGCTGGACATGGCACACTTGCTGATTCAACTGTAGCTGAAAAAGGTAAGAAGTCAAATTTTAGTTATTGCACCATCACCACATGTTGTCGTTAGATACCCAATCAATGAAGTTTCTAAACCTGATTTTGTTCAAGTTTTCAGGGGATATGATTATTGATGCATCAGGAGACAAGGTGACACAAGCAACAAAAGGTTATTCTGATGTAATTGGAAATTCTCCTTCTGAACCAGAAAAAAGAACTGATGTTAATCAAGTGGGGAAGGCAGTGGCTGGACCGAATGTTCAGATCAAAACAGACTTGTTGGTTGTCCAAGAACAGGATGATCTTAGAGACAGCAAACATGAATATATCCATGATGAGATTACAGGGCAGTGCATGTACTCCACGAAAAGAAAAAATGGAAAACAGAGAAATGAGTTGCAAGATGATGACCAAGCTGAACTTTTATCTATTGGGAGGAAAAGGCATAAAAAGAAAAAGGAAAACACACCACTCAACAAGTTCATCATGGACCCAAAGACAACAGAAGATGATATTTACAATTCCAAAGTGCAAGATGATAACCATGTTGAATTTGCACCCTCTGAGAATAAAAGGCGGAAGAAGTCAAACAAAGTGGTATCAGCCACTGAGTGTACTGTAAATACAAAGGCAACAGAAGCTAATTCTAATGTTTACAAGACCAAATCAGTGGAAATTCTGCATGAAAAGAAGTTGGATGACAAATGTGAAGAGAATGCTGTTGGCAGTGCAAGTAATCAATTTGTGAGCCAAAATGGGCTTGAATTGTTACCCTCAAATCTTACCAAATCGAAAAAACGGAGGAAAAAATCGACAAAACCCCAGTTTGAACCAGTTGACATAGCTTCTTCGCAGATAAATGAGATGTGTCCCCCCCTTGACAAGGGAAAGGGCAATGGTGAAGCTGGACTATGTGATCTCTCACAAAGCAAGAGTGGTGGTGCCCTTGCAGTGGGGAAACAAGGCAATGATGGAAATGCTGGAAAATCTTTAGAAAACAAAATTGAGGTGCCTGAAAGCTCACATCATTTGAAAGAATCTATCAAATCAGGACCTGCAGTGTCTTACATCTTGCTTCCTGAAACTGAGAATGTCCTTGGTACATTGGTGGAAGAACTTGTTGAGAAGATCTGCCAACAACCATCAAAACATACTTCTGAAGTTCCTACTGAGAAATTAGCTGCAGCACTTCTTACTGAAGATGCTGATCGGAATGAGATATGTGGAAATATTATAAAAGTAGATTCCAGTTTTCCTTCTGAGAAGAAAACTCAGCTGTCCAATCCCAAGGCAACTGCATCTGAAAGACCCATTTCTTTGCTGCAGCAAGTCACGGGAAAAAGTACCGAAGAAGAACACAGCCACAGCATTGACTTGGCTGAACAATCCAGTGGACAAATCACTGTACAAGAAGTTGTGGATCCTGGAATTCCTCTTGAAGATATTTCCAAAGTTTATTCAAATAACAACAGAAGCACAGGATGTAGCTGGAAAAAATCAGTCAAAGCATCTGACAGCAAGCCCAGGAGCGGCGCTACTGAGTCTGGAAGTCTTGTTTCTTTACCTCAACAAGTAACTGAAAAAGATTCTGAAGAAACACCCAACCACCATGTAGATATGGACAGACAAACCAACGTGGAAGTCCATCTTCAAGAAGTTGTAGATTCTAGAATTCAGTCCGAAGCTATTGCCAAGGTTCTTCCAGCTGACAATGACAAAATCTCACATGGTAGGGAAAAAATCGGCAAAATGGATTCATCACTGCATGTGCACAGCAGTAATGATATTAACAAAGGTGATCTAGCTGTCAACATATCAGAAAAAAATCCTGAAAAAGCACTGGACAGTCAAGCAGAATTTGGCAAACAACCCAACATGGTTGTTTCTTATCAAGAAGTTGTTCTTGAAATTCCTTTTGATGATAATACAAAGAATGATTCAGCCAGCCCAGGTAGAGCTTCACAATGCAGCAGGAAAAAATCAGTCAAAACAGATTCATCCCATCACAAACGTAGCAATGATAATAACATCCATGTTGAACTGGACATTGCTGATGCATTTAAAGTCGATGAAGATGCTCAAACCCTTGGGAATCTTAGCAAATCAAAACTTCCAATTCCTTCCAGTGACAATGGTAAATGCTTAAATCATGCATTGGACAATGCTAATCTGCTCAAATGTGTTGATGATCTTCCTGGTAAACGAACCAATGAAATGCCTTTGCCAAGAGTGGCTCCACTAAATGGGTCTGTAGAAAACCTTGAAGCTGCTGACCATGTAAAAATTGCGAGATCTGATGCTGAGGAAATTAACTTTGCCAAGGCTTGTCTTCCTCAGGCAGTTAAGTGTGGTTTTGTTACTTCTGAAAAAGGGCCAGCTACTGAAGCTGAAACTAATAAAACACAAAGTGAGAAGCCAAAACGTAAAAGGAGCAAGGAGAACTCTAAGCGAAAAAGTAAGCATGTAATGGTTGCTTGCAAAGAGGGCATAACTACCAGGGAAGCAGAAACTAAGGAAACAGAGAAGCCCCAGTATGAGAGGGAGACAGGAAAATCTGATATACACCTACATGATAGCTCTCATGCAGAAAATAGTTGTGGTTTACTTGATCAAAAGATTGACACAAAGAATTCTCGTATTCTTGGTGAATCAAGTTGTCATATTACAGGCGGAACTAACAATGAGCCAGGCATCAAGGAAGTGCAAACTGGGAAATCACGTATTAAAAATGGTGATAAGAAGCAAGAAATTGGTGATGTGTTCCCTGATTCAGTATCTGCTAAAGTCCCCCAAAACGACAAGCATATTAAGCTTCCTTCTGATATTAAGAGGAAGTTCAGGTCTAAAAAAATTGATGCCATCATAGACTCCAAAGTTGAAGCATCAAGGTCGAAGATTCATGGAGGTTCTCATGCTAGTGTTGATGGTACCTTTGCAGATAATCCTACCAAGGAGTTTGATGCTTCAAAAATTGCATCTAAAGACAGCACAGCTTACAATACCGAACGTTATCGAGTTGCTGTTAGAAAAGTTCCTGGCAGAGAGCTGGAGAAGATTTCTAACAATTCTGGTAAGCAAGGAACCTTGTTATGCATTGCTGATATGATTTTTGATAATGCTAATAATGCTGGTTCAGAAGATGAACCTGAAGTAGATCACGGCAAGCTTGCCTTGAAACATATATATGATGCCTCTTCTACATCATCTGAGTCTGATGATGAGGTTGAAGAAACACAAACAACGCATGCAAGAATTCAAGTATTAATTGGCAACCTGGGTAATATTCAAATTAACATTGTTTGTCATCTCGTGGCCTCTTGTTATTGGTGAAATAAGACATTTGTTTCTTTTTCCATAGCCATTTAAATAATGCTGGAAATGTTTGGGAAGCATTGTCATAACACATGAATGTTTCTTGTTTTTTTCTTAAATATACCAGTAATAATTATTATTTTCAACAAGAGAACTTTTTAGATGTAAAACAAGGCAAATTTTTAATGAAATAATTTCCAGACTTTTTGGAGATGTTTTATAGAAAAGGACCAAGAAATCAAAGATTTCATTAATCAAGATTAACAGAAGGTACTAAATAGGAAATCAAAGAAGATGTGACGGAAGTTATGAAAAAGATTGATGAAATTATACACACACACACATGCAAACACATAGGCGAATTACCAGGTAAGGCCCGTCCTTATCTTAATATCATCCATTGATTTTAAATCCCGTGTTCACAAATAAATTCCATTATTTTGAATATTCAATACTAGATGTTTGGTAAGTAACCATTTTTAGCTTTTGACGAATTTAATGAGAGATATTCTTTCCTTGCTATGTGGATCTTTTTTTTTAATGTGATCCTAATTTTCTCTCTTTGGTTATTATGTTGTTTCTCTTTATTTTCCATTATTTCTTTCTTTTTGTTGGATGTTATAACATTTATGAATCTATTAATATTAGGAGATTTTTTTCACAGTTATTTTCCTTATGTGAAACACGATCTATGAAAACTGGTTGGTCCTTTTCTTTTAACTTTTTGCATATGACAAGGAGAACATGAAGAAGGTTAGGTACTTGGAAATTTAATTTTTTGAATTTGGTGCAATTGTTTATGATTGCAAGGTTATTGTTTTTGTCAATACCATATGATGTTTTGACTTTTTGTCACTACTATATGATGTTTTTTGCATGTTTAATTTTAGTAACACTAATTTGTTATAATCAGTTTTATTTTTCCTTATTTCATGTTTTTTCCATTTTTCTCACTACACATTTTAGATATACATTATTTCACAATCGTGTTATATTAGGAAAAATCTTTTCATATTCTCACCATTTTCATTTATAATCCTACGATCGTTATATTTTTAAATGTTTTTTATTATTAAAATACTACATTTTAAGTAACCAGCTGTAGTGGTTGGCAACTTTCTATTTTCTATTTTTTTAAAATTTAATCATGCTCTCTTCTCTCTCTTGATGGCGGATATGGTGCTAATTGTCCTTTTTCCAATTTTGAGTACTCAAATTTATTTATTTTTTATATTGGTAAGGAAAGATTGTAGAATATTTTGAACATGTATGCAACCTTTAATTTTGTAATGTTTTAGTTTTAGCTTCATACTTTTTTTGTTTCAGTTTTATGGATTGTAACTTGGTTTTTAGTTTTAATTTTATATTATTTTAGTTTTAGTATTAAGATTCTAGAAAGAATGGAGTGGGCAATGCAGGGACAACCTTCTATGGTTGAATGTAAAATTAACTTCTCTAAGATCTCATAGAAAGTCACTAATCATTTATGATATGAAATTCTAATGTGTCAGATGAAGATCATAAAACAATTCCACCATCCAAGAAAAGTAATGACAATCCCTAACAAATTCAATAATACAAAAACAACAAAAATTTATCTAGATCTACATGTTTTTATGGAGCAACAAAAACCAAAATAATTTATTTCGATGTATTTACTCTACTACATGAACCAAAATCAAAACCATTTTTTTCTAATCATGAATGGAATGAGGGTCGGAGGGAGGGTGACGGTGGCTCACTGGGCTTGGCAGGTTGCTTTGACGGTGTTAGGGAAGGGCTGTTGTGGGGTGCACATCGAGAGGTGGATTGTTCTGGTTTGATGTTGTTGTGTGGCGGCAAGTGGGGAGCTTTGGTTCGGCAACTTTTGGCTGTTGTTGCTTGTAAAGGTGGTAAGTCACATGGAGGGGCTATAGTTTGGTACTCTTAGGTAGTAGTTGTTGTTGCCTATAAAGGTGGTGGCTCATGTGAGGGAGAGGGCAGTGATTCGTGCGAAGGGGCTCGATGGCTTGCTTGTGGTAGCGATTTGTGTGGGGGGAGCTATGATTCGTTGTTGTTCGAAGGAAGGGGGTTAAAGAGGATGTTGGTTACCATAATCATCAACTCAAATTTAGGATTTGTTTTTATTTCTTTCCTTTAAAACAGATCTTCTGGTTATGTGTCAGATGGACGGCAATGATCAAATTACTTATCATAAGTAAAGTTGGTCCTTACTAGATACTTACTGTCTCTCTCTCTCTCTCGATATATATATATATATATATATATATTCTGATAGGATTCATCTTTACTTAAGATAAGTAGAATTCTAAATCTTTCAACCGTTGGATTTGAATCTTATAGTAGATCTATTAAAAAATTAGTTATAGTATCTTCTTATTTAATGAATTTTTTTAAAGTATTGTCAATAAAATGATAATTATTGACAAGAAGATTGATGATTGAGATTAAGGATCTTACTTTTTTTAAGTAAGGTAGGACTCTACTTGATCATTACTCTCTCTCTCTCTCTATATATATATATAGAGAGAGAGAGAGAGTAATAATCTCATAACATAACTAGGATCCTAATCTAGACCATTTATTTAATATAACTTCTTATTGATCTACACTATGCATTACTAATTTGGTAGTTATAGATTTCAAGTTAAGAAATCAATTATTTCTGCCATTACGATAGTTGATGTGATTAATGTAACCACGAACTCACATTAATTTCAATTAATAGCTATCTCTCTTTCTCTAGTCAGATTTAGAAATAAGTTAATATCATTCAAATGGCTATAATTTTGTTGAATTAATTACATGGTGTCATTTTGATTTAATTTAGTTTCCATTGTGCTATTTATTTATTTTATTGATATAAGCTTTTGTGTACTCATTACATTAAGTGATCACTAGATCTATTAATGTTGTGTATTACTATCTTAAATTTTGTTGATTGACTCTAAAACTTTTGTAACACACTAATATTTATAAATTAGATTCATTGATTACTAAAAATATTATGTTTGTATAAGTGAATCAACCTTTGTTACTTTACCTAGAATTTTTCTAATAATTTAATTATATTCGTAAATTCTAGATCTATTAATTTTTTTTATTTTATTCATTTTTAGCTGAATCTATATGTTTTTAATATACCACTATGTTGATGATATATTAAACATATAAGTTGCTATTTTATTCATCAATAATTTCTTTGCACTTATTGTTAGAAAAAACTAATTTGGTAACTATATATGTGGATCAAAGCAATTTGAATTTTAAATTTTTAAATGGTATGAAATTCCCTTGCAATTATAAATCGTCAATCTCAAAACATTCTAAATTAATTACAACTCTATGTCCTTCCAAAAAAAACTACTATTAATTTCAAATTTAAATGGGTTCATTAATTGAGCGTTATTAGTGGGAAAAAGATCCATGGTATCTCATCAAATTGCCATACATCCCATTAACTTAGGCTTCAACCTCTTATTTTAGCACAATTATTAATTATAGGAATAAAATCTCAAAAATATGGCAAACAATAACTACCATGTTTGGGATAGGCTTCAAAAATGTAAAAATAACTAACTTCTTTTTAAAAATAAACTAAAACCACATTAAATATTTCTTTTTTTTTCCAAAACCACAAGATGTAAAACTAATGATCTAGATTTTGGATCCTATTTATCTTAAGTAGGGATGAATCTTAACAAAAAATTTATTAAGGTGTTACTTTGCTTAACACCCCACATGATGAGGCAAATCCGGAAGGCAGTTCATCAGACACTAGTACCACGATACGAAGGACCGTTCGTGGTGGAAAGGAGAGTAGGTACACTAGCCTACAAGCTTGATCTGCCTGCGAGGCTAAGGTTACATCTTGTATTTCATGTCAGCCTACTTAAGAAGTTCCATGAGGATCAAAACGATCCAATGCGGAACAATATGGGTCGAATCCCAACGCAAGTGCGAACAACCTTCACCAGGAAGGCAGAGTCTATCTTAGACCGACGCATTGAAGACATCGGTAGGCACGGACAGAACACGTTCTATCTAATTCAATGGGAGGGACAGTCACCAGCAGAAGCCTCATGGGAGCGTGACATTCACTTATGGCAGTTTGAAGACAAAATTGTCGAATTCCTGAGTCGCAAGTCGTCGAGGGCGACGTCAACTTAAGAGGGGGAGAATTGTCACACCAATAGTCCACGCTGTCGGCGAGGTTCGTGCGAAGGGGACGCACACATGATAGAACCTAAGGCACAAGCATACGAACCAAGGCATGAGGAGTAGATATAGTCATGGTGACCGAGTGGGATGCGCGCAGCTCAGAGGCAGGTTGCGCATTGATTGCACAAGGGCACATGCAATGAAGCAAGTAGGCGTTACAGTCAAACACAACTAGCGTATGAGCAAGCACATTTATGAAGGCAGCCAGGCGCGTGATGCACCAAGGCAGCCAGGATGTGTCATAGGAACTCGATCTGTGCGAAAGCACATTTCTCCAGCTTGAGGTAAAGCTTGTGCTGTCGTAGCTTCTGAAGCGCTTTCCTCAAGTGGTGGACATGCTCCTCCAAGGTGTTGCTATACACCATAATATCATTTAAATACATAACTACAAAGATGTCGTTGTACTCTGAAAAAACATTATTCATAAGGTTACAAAAGATTGCTGGGGCATTGGTTAGGCCAAATGGCATTACAAGGAACTCAAAAAACTCATATCTCGTCACACAAGTTGTTTTTGGTTGGTCCCCCTCAGCTATCCTCACTTTGTAGTAGCCTGAGTGCAAGTGCATCTTGGTGAAAAAGTTGGCTCCATCGAACTTGTCGAACAAATCTTCAACATTAGGAATTAGATACTTATTTTTGACTGTTACCTTTTTCAACGCGTGATAGTCCACGCACATTCGTAATATGCCATCTTTCTTTTTTTGGAATAGCACTGGTGCACCAAAGGGTGTCTTACTTGGTCTGAGGAGACACCTTGAGCCACAAAATGACACACCATAGGTAAGGTAAGTTCCTTTACTCATCTCCATATGGATTTTACATGATATTCTAGATAGAACCTGCAACTAGGCTGATATAATGTCTACATAGTGATGTTCTTTTGTTATTTTGGATAATGCTCCTTTCTATTTTCATTACTTCTTTGTCATGATGATTTTGCACTGTGTGATCTGTGTTTTAGCAATGAATCATAGTCTTATGTAATCACTAGCTCTGGAACATGAGCTGTGATGCATCTCCTATACATGCTTTATCATTTCCTCATGCTCCCTAAGTCAATAAGATCATTTGCTTGAATCATAAAATCCACCATAAGTAGCTGCAATTCTAAGGAACTAATGAATATGCATGAGTAAGGAGAGAATGATAAGAATGTTTTAAGTTTGATTATTTAACATGATTAAGTTCTGTGATATCTAGGTTAATGATTTGAATAGTCAGTAACCTAATTAGTTGCATACATCTGACACAGACTTTGAATCAGACTGCAGTCTGAAATAGGGTATCTGGGGCGCACAAACCTGATGCACCAAATTAGCGCACCTAGTTGGCGCACCAGCCTGATCACAGGGTGCGAGCAACCTATTTTGCTTTATGGTTTTGCATGCTTTCCTGTTTGTTCTGGACTTTGATTTTCCTAACGTTTGATCTCTGATATGTCATGTTCTTGCTTGCATAATATTAGCATGTAATAACCCTATTTGCATTAGTTTTGCATCTAGTGAAGTTTGGCTTGTCACTTAGATTTGGCGAACTGGTGGCTTCCAAGACTCTTTGTGTAGAGTTCTTTTGCATTAGTTTATGATTCAGACTCAAGTAGCGTAGTTGGGATTCATTAGCCTTTATCAGAGTATGATTGTGTGGTCTTGTGTGAGACTTATTGCCCTTGAGCACAAGATCCATGTCATGGTGTCTTAGGCTCCTTCTTTCCTTATGACTTTGTGGAAAAGAGGAGAACTCACATGTGATCAGTGTTTTAGATGTCCATGATGCATTTTCAGATGGTTTTATGCATATTTGCAAGATTTTATATCGCATGGCACATTAGTCTAGCTTACTGTCTGATCTACAATTTCTAGGACTCACTTTAATGACACATTTCTGGCGTACCTTAGTAAAGCACATAGGTGGCGCACCAGACTGGCGTATCAACCAGACGCACCTGCCTGTTTTCACTGCACAACAATAGCTTTTTGATGTGATGTTTAACATGGTTCCCGATTTACTTTACCTTTGGTCATCCTTGGATGTCCTCTTAGCTATATCAGGATGACTCCAGTCTGTTTTCATCTACATTTATGCATGGTAGCTTCGATTTTGCATATAGTAAAGTAAGGACATTGGTTATATCCGTGTAATATCTTTGCACCAGTGTTTGATTCACAACTTGGGTGACCTTTCTGAGCATTAGGACACATCTTACAGTCCCTCTACTCATGTTTAGCATAAAGTACCACTTGCATATAGCGTCGCATTGCATATCTCCCTTGGGCGTACAAAACAGGCTGAAAAGCCAATATTTCATATAAGTAAATTTAGAAACCCATGAAAGATTGATTTTTCGGACGCACGAGGGTGCCTAATACTTTCCTCGTGCGTAACAGAGATCCTTGTCCTTTTTTCTGGTTCATAATTGACTTTTTCCATTAGTTTTGTTGCATAGTTTTAATGTTTTAAAATAGTTTTCCTCATCTCCCGTTTTTAAGTGGACTAAGTAGCGATTCCCATATTTTATCATTGTTTTTGATTATTTTTGCCATGACTTTGCTAGTCCTTGTACCTTTGACCTTTCATGCCACGCACGAGGCTGTCGTTGGCATGATTACACCCCTATCTTGGTGGACTTATGTTTCACGATGAATACATCCCCTATTTTGTATGTGTGATGCAAGACAGGGACGAGGCGACATCTCTCACAGCACTGTAGCTATGGGATGACTTGCAACGTGGCGAGACAACATACGTAGCAACAGTTCGTGAAGTGTCACCAAACGTGAAGTATGAAGACTTGCCATCAATGATAAAAGATCTATTGAAGGAGTTTCAAGATGTCATGCCAGATGAACTGTCGTCGGAACAACCACCACAACGGGACGTGGACCACCATATTGAGCTTGTGCCTCGCACAGTGCGACCTGCACAAACACCGTATCGCATGCCTTCGGTACACGTAACGGAGTTGAAGAGGCAACTAAAGAATCTGGTCGAAGGACTCCTCAGACCAAGTAAGGCACCCTATGGTGCACCTGTGCTATTCCAAAAGAAGAAATATGACACATTACGAATGTACGTGGACTATCGTGCGTTGAAAAAGGTAACAGTCAAATAAGTATCTAATTCCTAATGTCGAAGATTTGTTCGATAAGTTGGGCGGAGCCAACTTTTTCACCAAGATGGACCTGCACTCAGGCTACTACCAAGTAATGATAGCTAAAGGAGACCAGCCAAAAAAAACTTGTGTGACGAGATATGGGTCTTTTGAGTTCCTTGTAATGCCATTTGGCCTAACCAATGCCCCAACAACCTTTTGTAACCTTATGAATAATGTTTTTTCGGAGTACAACGATATCTTTTTAGTTATGTATTTAGATGATATTATGATGTATAGTAACACCTTGGAGGAGCATGTCCACCACTTGAGGAAAGCGTTTTAGAAGCTACGAGAGCACAAGCATTACCTCAAGCTGGAGAAATGTGCTTTCGCACAGATCGAGTTCCTATGACACATCCTTGGGCATGGAGAAATCAGGATGGATCCAAAGAAAGTAGCAGCTATCACTGATTGGGAGGCATCAACAAGGGTCACCGAGTTGCGGTCGTTATTTGGCCTTGCTAATTATTACCGAAAGTTCATCAAAGGCTACTCCAAGCTTACAGCTCTACTCAAGAATGAGCAACCGTAGAAATAGACAGAGTCATGCCAACATCCTTTTGAAGCATTGAAGAAGTCAGGAGTGTCAGAGCCTGTCCTAAGACTACCTGACTTCGAGACACCATTCAACATGTGGACGGACGCATCAGACTATGCCATTAGGGGAGTATTAATGCAACAGGGGCGGCCTATAGCTTTCGAGAATAGAAAGCTTAGTGACACGGAGAGGAGGTACTCTGTGCACGAGAAGGAGATGACAATCGTCGCGCACTGTCTTCGAATCTGACAACATTATTTGCTCGGTGCGCACTTCGTGGTTTACACTAACAACGTAGCCACATATTGCTTCCAAGGGCAAAAGAAACTAACTTCGAAGCAAAGCTCGATGGCAAGACTTCCTTGCAGAGTTCAACTTCACCATCCATTACAAACCAGGCAAGAGCAACGATGTTGCAGATGTGCTGATTTGTATAGTTGATGAACCCAAGGAGGCACGCGTAACGACTCTCTCTACCGTTACTGGGGACATACTGCAACGTATCTAAGAAGAAACGTTGGGAGAGAACGTAACAGCGTATCACTTGAAACAAGTCAAAGATGGCGTTACCAGACACTTTTGGATCCAAGATGGGATCCTATATGTAAAGGACAGGTTGGCCTATGTTCCGAAAACCGAGGGATTCCGTAAGTTCTTGTTGGAAGAGATGCATGATTCATAATGGACGGGACATCCTGAGATCGAGCGTACTTATGCCTTGCTGAGCGCAAGCTTCTATTGACCACTGATGGATCAAGATGTCGAGATCCATGTTACAACTGGTGCTTTAACATGGAGGTTAAAATCTATGTCATAATGTACACACGTTATTGGAGCGTTACGACACAATGCATGTAATGGTACACAGGTGGAGCTTCAATGTGCACGTAGCCGTTACACATTAAAGGGGGGACTTTAATGTCACTCGTTAGCTTTTATTGCCTAGCTGTTACGAGTGTAGGGGCTTGGAGGGTTTGTCCATGTATATATAGACATGTAAAGGAGGAAGGCAACGATGCGTTAGAGAGCATTGCTTCCTACCTTCCCAACCTTGTAAAGGATCTCTATTTGTAAATAGATAAAGGGACATTTCCATATCTGTGTACTTTGTTTGTGTAAGTATCTGTCCAACCTTGTAAGTGATCGAGGGCTGAATCACTTTCGCACTACCTAAGTTGGGTGAATAGTCATAGGTAGGCTGAACTAAGAGTGAGTGTATGAGCTATCTTAGTGTCACACGCCTTATTTCTCTGGATACCGAGAAAAAGAGTGTGACATTGGTTCCATTGAAAGGCACACCAATAGCCTGTCCTAAGGCTACCAATAAGTTGTCCTGTCTTTGATGAACTTTCAGTAATAATTGGCACCAACAAGGGTCACTGAGTTGCGGTTGTTCCTTGGCCTTGCCAATTATTACCGAAAGTTCATCAAAGACTACTCCAAGCTTGCAGCTCCACTCACGGATCTACTCAAGAAAGAGCAACCGTGGTAATGAACGGAGTCATGCCAACATGCTTTTGAAACATTGAAGAAGTTGGAGTACCTCCTTGGTACCTCCTCATGTGCTATGGATCCTATATATTATACACACACCCACACACCCTTGCAAATTATCATATGAGGTCCTGCATTACTTTAGTTAAATGAGACACATACATTTAAATCGTTGGATTTGAATCTAATGGCCATGTAAAAAATCAGATTTATATATGATAAATATTTTAAAGATCACAAATATTTTAGTTTACTGATTTCCCTTTTTTTAATTGTTTTAGTAATTTTAAAAAATCAGAAAAAAGGGAAGTCTGGCTAACAAACACCTAAATCCAGTTGGTCCTGAACTTTGTAAGTTAAGGTCCGTTACTGGTTATCATTCACTGAGCTGAACCTTTGTAAGAAATTAAGAACCCAGCTCAAAAGGAGAGATTCCAAATGATGAGCAGATGAGTTTATTGTTTTATCATTGTCACTATTGGAAATATTTGAAGTGGTGGAGAGAGATATTATGATATATCTTGTATTGTAGTACTGTTGTATATTCTCTTTCTGGGCTGAGTGCCTGAGACATGGATTTATCCTTATCATGACTGTAATCATGAAGCCTCATTCCATCAGAATTGGGTTCAACTTTGCCAGATTTATATAATCCATAAATTAACAAAAAAAAAATTAACATATTTAAAATGTGTCAACCCTTCGAAATTGACTGTATTTATATGTTATTTCCTAAACTTTATATGAAGTGTGACTTATTTCTTTGGAACAATCCAGTATATGATAAAACAACCAATAGGTGTTAGAATTTAACAATAGTGAAATTGTGCATTTACTGTTCTCATTCCTAAACCAAAGCCGTGGTGTTATAGGACAGGGCATTGAGATATGTTTTATTTTTCTTTGGTACTATTTATTTTTAGCATGGTTTATGTTATTGCTGATTTGTGGTTTATTCAATTTATATGCCCAATTATTTGACCTTACTTTACTCCATTAACTTCATAGAAATGATTCAACTATTATCAGGGGCAAATGCATCTTCAGCAAATACTGGAAGAAGTGTGGAAATTAATAGTGTTGGCATCATGGGTTCTCAGTAAGCCATTCCTTATAGTTCTATAAGACTATAAGTCTAATGCTATTCATTTTGTTTTTAATTTTCTACTGTTGTGCTACACGTTCTACAACAATTTATATACATTTCCTCCTTAAAATTTGTTGCTTTATTAGTGCTGGGCGATAATGTCAGCATGCAGTTGTTTTAGCAGTGCTGGGGCAGGAACAGCTCTTAATACTCATCAAGAAATAAGAAACAGGATATAACTGAGAGGTGTGCATAGGAAGTCAGCCTTTGATTTCCTGCCTTTCCTTTTTGTCATCTTGTATCCTTTAGGTAAAGGAAAGATTGTTAGGACATTCAATTAAAGAAAAGACAACCTCTCTGGCAAGCAAGGTATGGTGCCTTTGATTTGGTTATGCCTTGTGGACTCACCCTTTTACAACGCTAATTGAAACTCTTCTGGGTTTGAAGTTTATATAATGCCGCCTAAGCCAATAACATTACTGAGCTACTCACACAACATGTCTTACTGAAAGACATCGATGCAATATCTAAAATATGTGATTTTTAAAATGTGGCTGAATGGGTGCACCATGTAATGGGTACATGATCTGGACAATTACTGCAGTGCATGGTTATCAGTGAAATTCACATGTTCCATCATACAGCCTGCTCATCCAGTGCATTTCTTCCTGTGTATTCAGCTCTAATTGGGCCAGTTGCTGTAGATGGCCCAACATACACGCACACCTGATTTACGTATTAGTCATTTTAGATCTGTTAAAGCTTGGTGATGGACATATTTTTATATTGTAGCTTATTAGAAACTATCAGCCAGCAAACCTTTGATCGTTATTTTTTATTTAATTTCCTTTTATGTTATGGCTGGTTTTTTTAACTTGCACAATTGGTAGTAGTGTTGATGAACTTTTACTGTTGTTTGCATTTTTTTCCCTTCTGTTTGCTCCAATTATGTTTAGGGTTGATTGTGTTACTGTTTACATATGTTTCCATTAAACTGAAAGTGGGATCATTTCACTTAAAAAAAAAAACTACTTTTACTATTGTTTTGCATGTAATGACATTGCCATTTCTTATTGTGCAATGTGCATTGGCATTAAATTTATGAAGTTTAGTTTCAATTAAAAAAAAACATGATATTGTATATTTGTATATTCTTTCATACCCTATATACTATGTGGTCTGTTATCTGCCTGGATAGTACATATCATATTTCTGACATTTGGTCCCTTAATTTATTTGATAGAATCATTGAGCATAAGCTTGGCTGTGCATTTGGTACGTTTCAGAATTCTTTGCAAGAAATGATACCTGATGAGTTGCATGATGGACAAATGCACAGTGGATCGAACGCACTATGGCCCTAGTAGTCCTTGAGTAGTGGAAATGGTACCTTTAAGTTAAAATAGTGGAACAACATATTAGCTGTGTGGTGGAAAAGGTGTGAAGCCCTTGGTCCATGTGTTTTGTCTATTAGTGTCTCTGCTTGCGTATGGGCCCTTATGACCTTATCTATCGTTCACCAAAGGTGCTGTAATGTGAATTTAACTGTTACCATATTTTATGGTTGAACTGAAGGTTAATGTGAGTAAGGATTTTTTGCATGACCCCCAAAAATTGCAAATATATCTTTCTATTTTGACTATTCGCATATATACCTTGCATTAATCTTTTTATTTGCATCTGTACCCCTACTGTTAACTGCAGGTGTGTAGAAATTAATTTAACCATCATCTCATGTGATATTACCAATTTATCCTTAAATATAAGGTTTATATTAGTATTGTTTGTAAAAAAAACAGTTTATTTTTTTTAGGTATATTGAAACATCATACACACTTTTAACCAAGAAGAGTGCTTGATGTGACACTCATTGATGCTGGAGATGTAACAACACAATTGAGCTACATCGTGAGATCAAAACAGTGGATAAAGATTAGAGAGCTTGTGGAACAAGGGTTAGGGTTTATGTTGGATGGGGACACTATTAACCTACATCATGTGATCAAAAAGATTGACCTACACTCATTGACATTGAGAAGTTTCTTAGTTTGGTAATCCATCTTTCAACCCAACGTGCAAGGTGCACTGTATCAGTTGCATAGGGACAGAAAGTAGTTGAGTATACGTCTAGGAGGATGTAAAAGCAATTAGATTTTACATTGTTGTTTAGAGAAAATAATTGATATACTCTGTGGTACATAGGCTAAAGAACTAATTCTCACTAGGTAAACAACAACCGAAGCAACTGCAATGCAGACACAAAAACTGAATCATTTTGTTAGCTCCAGCAGTCCAGTCATTTTGCAGCAGAAGTTTGAACTGAGTCTGCCTGTCTTTCTGGAAAAAGGAAAATACAGTTCCTGTAAGTCTGTAGTTTCCTTTATCAATACCTACCCATATAAAAAGAAGGAGTTGGTCATGGTATCAATAATTGTCATTTATGAAAATTTTATTAAATAGCTGGGTATGATGCATCCTAACCTGCACCTTTATTAGTCCTTGTTTTTATTTTTTTAAACCCACTGCATTTTTAATCTATAATTTAGTCTGTATTTCAATTTTTTTGTTAGTGGCTTAACTTTATTCTTATTACCTAATCTAATCTAAAAAGAGGGAGTTGGTTATGGTATCAGAAAATGGTCATTTTTCATAACTTTGTTGAATAATAGGTATCTCGCATCCTTTTTTTTGCTCATTATTTAATAAAGTTATGATAAAGTTATTTAATAAAGTTATGATAAATCGCTTAGGTCTTAACCCACACCTTTCTGTCATTTATTGTGTTTTTATTTTTAAAAAATCTCTTACTCTTATCCATATTAATTATTAACCCAGTATTTTTATTATTTATATTTTAGTCCATATTACACAATTTTTTATTATTTGCTATTATTATTTTTAATTATCTAATCTAATCTAATAATTATACTACCTATATATACTTATATAATAACAGGCATATTGGTTCTCACCAGCATCAATATATTATTTATCAATAAAAATTTATAGTTTTGTATATTTTTCATCTTAACCTTTCTTGTTTTGATATTTATAATTTAGGCCTTCATTATTTTTATTATTAGCAAAGCATTATCTGACCTGATACTTATATAGGAGTTTTTTCGTCATTTTTCTCTAAATACTTTCATTTTAGTCTGTGATGTTTAATCATTGACAAAGGGATCATATTTGCTATTTTTTTTACTACGGCCACTATTTTATTTATTTAAGGTCTAGACAGTGTAAAATTATCATAGTTTAGTTTGCATTATCATTTTTTATTTTTCCTCCCTATATCATATACATTTTATCTACTATTTTTATTATTTACAATCATCTACTGTCATTAATTTTTGTCCAATATACCCACTTAACATAACCATATATACAAAAAATTCCTTTCTACATTTTTTTAAATATATGCTACATTGAATCAACTACCTTTTTTACAAATTAGTCTTACATAATTGTTTATTTGAATTTAGTCTGCTATTCAACTTCTTTATTAGTTTAGTACACTTATTATAATTTTAATCTGCATATTTTTTCTTTATGTTCTTATTTTAATACTTCTAATTATAAGGATAAGGGGAAAAAAAATTGATACTTTGTCATTTTTCTATCAATTGTAATTGTAGGACGATAGTTGCTTTTGTTTACTATTTAGCTTAAAAACAAAATAATATGTTCTTTTTTATGTAGTCGTCATTCATCTTATGTCCCTCAACATCAAAAAATCGCTTATTAGGCAAATTACGTAATTGAATAATTGGTATACATAACAATATTTTTTTCTTGCAAATCATATTGCACATGCATGAACATGAGATTTATGTGTGCAAGAGACTAGCAAATATAAAAAAAGAGGCTTTGTGGATCTGCTGCTCCTTTAATTCACAATACGAACTATTTTTCAGAAGCTTGTCGATAATCCAAATATCATCGAACCTTATTTTAGTATTGCGTATTGGTCTGGTCAGTTTCTTTCTATCTGGGTTTATGGAACTTGGAATGTGATTAGCATCTGAAATTTAACCTTTTCTTTATGAAATATTCAAACCTTATTATATTTATTCCACTAATTCTCCAGAAAGTTTGCTGAGAGTTGTTCCGAGGAGATATGAATGAAGAAAACTAATGCTTGTAAGGTTTTGTCTTCGATGTCATTTTATCTTGAACACCTTTTGACAACAAATAATTTCATATAATGAATTTCATGATAATTAACATTGGAGCATTCACTTTCCATGGGTTTTCATCAATTTAAAAAGATGAAGAAAATGTTTATAAAATTCTTCAGAGCGCTTAGTTAATAGGAAGGATATGGTTACTTTGAATTCTTTGTTCCCTCCTTGTATCTTGTATTGTTATGTCATGCAATGAAAATTACTAAAATTACTGTCTTTTTCATTGGTTATTTTCCTTTTTGACTTATCAGAGGTTATTTGTGGTTTCTCTGTATGACTAGATCAAACAAAAGAAAGCTAAAGCTGGGGATGATACTTAAGAATTGAAGCAGCTACAAAATGTTTTCAATCCCATAATGAAGGTGAAGAAAGCGAGCAGATTGATTTTGTCCAGGAAACTCTGCTGGAGGTTGATTGATCTTGAAAATTTTCTAAACTAATATTGTGAAATTCCAATTTTGCCTGAGATTTTTGGAAGCCTCAACAAAATCCGAGCTTTAGTTGACCAGATATGGCACCATATATTTTGTTCCTTGCATCAGCTTTTGCTGTACTGCAACTAGTTATTTTGGGAAATCAAAACTTTCCACAGCAAAATGTTAGTAGTGCTTCTTATACAGATATTCAATTTAAATGCTGCTAAGGATTGTTAAGTATTGCAGGTATGTTAAGTATTGCAGATGATATTCATTACTTTGGTCACTGGAGGATTTTACGTTTCGACTTCCGACTTGGAGAAACAAGTGAAGTTTTACAGATAAAATGGAACTAGATTGGGCAAGTAACCTGGTGATTTTAAATCATTTCTTTCGAGTTGAAAATATTCTAATATGCAATAATAGTAAAATTATGATTGAAATTTTAGACGGCTACAAGAATGAACAAATCCATGTGCTTGACCTTTTGTTGGCATGAAAGCTTCTTATAAAGGGTTTTCCGTTCTTTGCAAGGGGAAAGTCGTTTTTATTATATAGAAGAATGGCATGCAGTGAGGGGGGTACTGATCAGCAGCCACGAGGAAACTATGCAATTTTTTTTTCCTGAAAATTTTAAATTACTATTAAATAAATCTCTTGTTATGAAAACCACCATCAAGAGGCAAAGTATGTTCAATAATACATTCCATCCGGGATCTCCTGTTATTAGAGGTGATTAAGAGGCCATTAATTACTCAACAACATGGTTTCTTGTAGAGTTTGAAGGAGGCAGATGATGTTCAGCCATCTCAACAGAGGGAGCAATGGTTTGGGTGGTTGTTTGTGTTTGTTTTATGTCTCAAGATTGTTGTATATTTGTGATAGATTGCAAGACTTCTTTTTCGAAATCTATATTCAAATTTTCTATCTAATAATACATTAGAGAAATAATATTATTGATAATTAAATTAAAATCTTTTCTTTTCCCTCTAAATTTTTTTTTGTTACGTTTATTCCATATTATCTAGTTTGAAATAAAATATACCATCCATACAAAGAGATCAAATTTCAGTGCAGGTGGGAAATTATACAGGTTTGTTATTTGGAAAATTGTAGGATACATAGAGGAGGATGTGAAGAAATTTTAAATAATAATTGTAAAAAGACAATGTATGAATAAATATGTGTTAGTTTCACAATGCTTATTACATAAAACACATTTATTAGAATCCCTCTATCTTCTCTTACATAATTTTATCTTAGTAAGAACTTTGTTAAAAAGAACCAACGAGAAAAGTTTTATCTTTAAAGGTACCCAACTCTTCTAGATTTTTAAATAAAATTGGAATCTAAGGCCTTCATCATTTAAAACTTTATAATAATTATTCATAGTAAAGATTTTAACAGAAGTTAGAATCCAAATCAATTTATCACTTCCAGGTATTGGAGATATATCATTCAATAAATCAGCTAACGAATCTGCCTGACTTTCAATACGAAGAGTGTTACCACTTAATGCATTGGGAATATGAAATAAACTACCAAAATCATTCTTGAATATATCCAAAGTCTTTCTAACTGATGCTTTCTTATATTTTACAGTGTTGTATAAGTTAGAAAATCTGATTTTAAGTTTTTCTTCATTCCACCACTTATTTTCCTAGAATATTACATTGTCTCCATTGTTGACTTGAAAATAAGAGAAGCAATTTATAATATCTAAACAAACTTTGATGTCTTGCCATAAAGGAGAGCATTTACCAACAGACGTGTTGAATATGACTTGAATTAGTTATGTAATTAGGGGCAACTTAGTCATTTGGACCTAGTATATATATGCTAGGGTTCCCATGTTATGACTAACACCCTTTCTGTATCCCCAATTACACATAGTGAAGAACGGTCTCCTCTCCCTCTCCATCCGTGGACGTACCCAATTAGGGAACCACGTAAATCTCTGTCATGTGTGATTGTGATTGTTGCTTGGATTTGGTTTGGGCAAATGTTTTTCTCTTCTCCCCACGCACAACAATTGGTATCTAGAGCTTGGTTGAAGGAGGAGTTGATTTCAGGGCTGAAAAAGGAGATTAAAAGGAGAGAGAGAGAAGCAGCTGTTTTTCTCTTCTTCACTGTGCACGCGTTTGTTGCAACCGTTTTTCTCTTCTTCCCTGTGCGAGCCTTCCTGCCCGGTGCTGCGTGGAGGGTCCACCGTGCTGTTGCTGCCCGGCTACTGCGTGGAAGAGGGAGATCGGCTGTCCGTTCCTGTGTCAGCAGCCCGTGAGGAGATCAACCGGCGTCCGCTTGTGGTGCCGTCCAGTGGCCCTGCTAGCGCCGTCTAGCAGCCCCAGCGCAGCAGCCCTTGCCCTTGCGCCGCCGCCGGCCAGGCAGCAGTCCGCCAGCCCTAGCAGAGCTATCCCAAGCAGTCCTAGCCGTCGACAGCAGCCCTAGCAGGCCGTTTAGCAGCCTCTGCCCTTGCGCCGCCGCCGGCCAGGCAGCCGTCCAGCGGCCCTGCCAGTGCCGTCCAGCCCCGCCGCCGGCGCCGAACAGTCCCTGCTGTTGCGTCGCCGTCCGTCAGCCCCTTTTGCCCTATTTTCGTTCCACATACGTGGAACGGTTTGTAAGCCCTCTTAACTCACCTTTTGTGATTTAAATCGTGTGTGGAACACGTTCTGTGATAGAGTTTTTCGTGAGGATTGATCTAGGGCATTGGCTGAATTTTTTTCGGTTTGAAGATTGGGATTTTTTGTGATTCACTTTGTGTTGAGGTGTTCGTTTGATTCAACTTTTGCTGCATTGATTATTTGGGGATTGTTGGTAGAAATTTTGTGTTATCAGCTTGCTTTTGAAATTACACATTT
>JAMKQA010036877.1:0-17810 GCA_024699735.1 Posidonia australis | reverse complement strand
TTAATGGATTTTAATTTCTTTTCACTTGATTAGGGTTTAAAAATTTGATTAATTAGGGTTTTACTGAATTTTAAGTTGATTTAAGTGAATTTTAGCTGGATTAAGTGGATTAGGATTTATGATTGGATTTTTAAGTGGATTTGATGGGATTTTGTTTGATTAGGGTTTTGTGGAATTTAAGGTGGATTTTAGCTGGATTAAGTGTTTTATTTGCTTTTCAGTGAATTTTAATGGGTTTTAGTGTTTTATTGGGTCAGGTGGGCTAGTGTGGGTCTGATTGGGACCCATGTGGACTAGGGTTTTGGTGGTCGCGACCAGAGCATCAACCGGAGGAGCCTACTGCCAAATGAGCTCAAAATTGGGGTGTCTACAGTGCCTGAGCTTTGAGGTGTTGTTATCTTTAGTGTTTTGGTGGCTTTTTAAAGAAATAAAATGGTTTTGAAAATTGTTTTGAAAATCCAGTTTGATTCTATTTGCAAGTTTTATTCCGATTTCGATGTAGTTTTCATGCGGTGTGTGTTAGCTAGGTGGCTTTCTGGTTACACATGCGTACTTTTCTATAGTTTTAGTTGTAAGTGTAGACAAGCAGCAATATTTTGCTCTATTGTACACATAGTCAGAGTCATGTAGCCATTAACTGCAGGTTCTTGATAGTTTAGATACTTTAATTAGTCTTTAATTTTCTGTAAATTAAGTATTTAATTATGTTTGATTTAATTAAGCTAATGAATCTCTAGGGTAACAACAAGGGCTGTAACGACATGCGTCGCTACCAACACAAACACATTAGTTTAAATAATTTTAACAATAATTAAATGCTAAATTATAGGAAATTAAAGGCTAATTTAAAAACATCTAACAATCAGAAACCTGTGTGTGCAGCTATGAGACTTTGACTACATGCACTATACTCACAACTGTTGCTAGCCTGCACTTGCTACCTAAAAAACACATAAAGCACGTGTGAGTGACCAGAGAGTCATCCAGTACACACCCTATGAAAAACCTAGAAAACAAAATCATGTTATTTCTTTTAAATCATTTTCACCAAATCCACTAAATTTGAAAACATGGGCCTTACCTGCCAAAACCACAAATCTTGATTTCAAAACTTTCTAATATTTCTTTTGAAACCACAAACATACGGGAAAAAACAATCATATAGCAAAATTAGGCCCTACTGGCGAAATAGTCCAAAGCATGGCCCAACTCGCTAAAACCTCAAGCACAGGCCATATTGGCCAAAACTACAATCACACTGAGTCATATTGTCCGATGCTAAGTAACCAACTTTGGCCACAAGCAGCCATCAAGGTACATTACACTATCACAACCTTGCCATCTTGTGAAGAGCGATTTCGTCCCGAAGTCCTCCCACCTGAAGAACCCTTACAAAGCCAACCCCACTTGGGAAGGCTGTCCTGTTAATCAAGATGCTACTAGCAACAGGGCACGTGCAATACCTATCCTAGCCAACATCTCAAGATCCGCCTTATTGGTGTCCTCCACACGGTACCTAGACAGTAAGGGTGTCATACCTTCACACCCGACTGTACCTCGAGCCTCAGTGTCCAGTGACAACCAGAGTATTATACCTCTAAATCCAGACAACACCTCAACCTACGGACCTCAACCTCATCCTCGTGGACGACAGTTAGGGAGTCTCATACCTCCAAGACTCGACAAACACACGCCTACAATTTCTTGGTCTCCAACCTTAACTTGGGTGATGCGCCTAACCACCTAACAATATCGTCACATTTCCTGGTCCAAGTAGCATGGCACATGGTATCTTGGCCCACACATAGAAATCATGGAAATCTCTTTTCCAAAACAGGCTATATCTCTTAAAAAATTCATTTTCAAAGCATCTTTTATATCCTTGCAAAAATCCACAAAATCGGCACACCAAGTGTCCACAATAGACCACCACTGATGGCCCACAAAATCCTCTTTTATAGGCATTTAAAACTCTTCAGAAAAAGCCACAAAGTATCACTTTTAAAACACCACTTAGGCTTGATTTAGCGTGCGGAAATGGGCTGGTCAACTGAACTGGGCTTAGGGCATACAAATTGGTCAGTAGAAAAATTAGGGGTGCACATGATTCGGTTCAGTTCTGTTCTAACAAGAACCAAGAATTGAACTGTGCCTATCGGTTCTGATTATATTAGAACCGAACCGAACCATGTATATACTTGGAACCGAATTGAACAGAACCGTCTAAAAATCGATCGTTTCGGTTCTTGGTTAGGATTGGAAATAATTATGAACTTGTGGTGGATGATATCCCTATCAGAATTGCTTCTCTACTAGTTTAAGATTTTGTTTCGCTATATCATGGTTAGCGTTATGCATTTTCATATACTCGTCAATCCCCATTTGCGCAAAGGTTATGTTCTTAATTTTTTGTTCACTTCTGGATAGAGGATACCTTCTAAGTTTGTTGGAAGAGTGGAGAATTCATCCAAGCACATGATCTCTATTTTGTATACTTTTTGCTATTCAGTCGTGAAGCTAATTTGATTTTCAATGTTGTAGTGTTTGATCTAAGCCAATGCAGAAAGCAATATCCTCCAGTTGTATGTTGAAGTTGTAGGAGGAAACAAGAAGCATGATAAAGACATTGCTTTAAATGAACCAAAGGGTAAGCTACTGAGAGCTGTAGGAGGAAACAAGAAGCATGATAAAGTTGACGTTAAAGACATTGCCTTAAATGAACCAAAGGGTAAGCTGCTGAGAGTTATCCTTGTATGCAAATAGCCAAATAGGCTGCAACTTGCATTAACATATAAATCAAGAATCTACTGTTGGATGCTATGATGCAATAGTTGTGGAAGCAGAGGAGGCGACAACAAAGTCTCACAAGTAATTAGCAGATTAATTAGTAGAATATTCTACAAGATATAAGAAATCCCAACTCTCTAATAAGAGAATAAATTTCACAGGACATCAGATTAATCTCCAACCTTTTGTGTTTAAGACAACAGGGTTTGAAGTAACATTAAAGTCCTATCATCTTCGGACTACTACATACAATAGTTTTGAAATAATTAAATATAACTTAATCAACTAGATTTGCCTCCTGATAATACATACATAAATATGAAGCATGAATTGCTAACATACATAAATATGAAGCATGAATTGCTAACATACATAAATAACAATTGATAAATTGAATTGGAAAATCTTTAACAAACACTAGTAACCATCTACAACAATCAACTCCCAACTCTATAAACATGTAGACAAGTCATAAAACCACAAAATTACTGAAATGACCTTGCACTAGAAACACCTTGTGACCGTGCTCGACCCGGAGGGAGGGGGAAGGGAGGAGACCACAGCCATGCCGAGACGGCGAAGGTGCAAGGATAGGATAGAAGAAAAAGGAGAGAAAAAGGAGTCACCACCTAGTCTTTTAAAGGAAAGACGAGGAAAACCGCAAAAAGATGAGTGCATGGGATGTAGATGGGAAGGCTGGATGTCTGCTAACTAGAGGATGGGTAAGGATTCCTATTACGCACGAGGAAGGTATTAGGCACCCTCGTACGCCCGAGAAACTCGGTCTTTCTAGTCCAAATGCTTGCTAAGGGTTTGATGAATAAACCTGGATTATGCTCTAATCATGCTAATATGAATGCCATGGCGAGACTAAATGCAAAGATCAAGATGCATGCTCAAGAATTGACATAGGGCAATTTGGTCATTTTCATGGCTGGATGTGATAAATGCATACACAGGGATAATGCATGGACTAAAATGTGTCAAAATAAATATTAAATGTCTAGACAATGTCATTTGCAAAAAAACCAGGAGAAGAAAAATCACCAAAAAGATGTAAATGCAATAAATGGCAAACATAGGGGCTAAAACGCAAAATTCGCGATAAGAACGAGAAAATAAATGAAAAAAAGGTTCATGATCCTTATTCTGACATGCAAATGACAAGTCCAGTGTTAATGTGGCACTAGGGTGCAAAACTTGCACTTGGATAATTTCCTGAAAAATCAAGGACTAAAGTGCAAAATTCACACTTATGCACCAATGTGATCAAAATGAGGGGCAAAAGACCAAATCTCAGTGAAAATATAATTTGCAAGTGGATTCTGTGATTAAATGCAAAACAAGGGTGTAAAATAGTCCAAAATATGATGGAAACATTTAAAAACCCTAAATGAGGAATTTAGAAATAACCTAAGGGTCAAAATGTAAATTTTATGTTCAAAAAATGCTTTAATGTGAATTCAGAGGTTTTTCTGTAAAATTTCAGGGTCTGGTTATGACAAAAATCAAGCTTTTATGTTGTTCAGAGTAATTATGAAGTTTTCTGAGGTTTAAAATGCAAAATTCACAATCAAAACTCATTTTTAGAAGTTTTGGGGATTAAATGACAATTTTCAGAACCTAACTGTAAAGAAAACTCAAATTACATGAAGGACAGTGTAATTTTTAAAGAAATCAGGGTTCGTATTGAAATTTTCCCATAGAAAAAGTGTTTCAGAAAGCTCAGGGACTTAAATGTAAATAAAAAGGACTGAAAAGTAATAAAAAAGGACCTGGATGTTAGAAAGGACCTAAAAGTAAAGAAAATGGACCTAAATGCAATTATCAAAAGCCTTTAAATAACAAATGAAAAAAAACAATTTCCTTCTGTTCGAAGATCGCCAGCGCCAAATCCAGCGAGCTCTAGGCGGCTGCACAGTGGCTGGAAGACTTCGACGGCTGTCGGAGAAGCATGGGGGAGCCACGAAGAGCTCCCCCACGGCGGCGGGCTGCGCTGGGGAGGGCCTAGAGGCCTCCCCCACCTCGAGCTCCGGCGAGGAGCTCTGACGGTGCCGGAGGAGACGACGGTGAGGCTAGTGGTGATCTGGAGGCTGGAGCGGCACGACGGAGGCCCGGGGAGCGTCGCGGGGACACGACGAGGCTGACGGGGGCGCTGGTGAGGCACGGGGAAGTCTGAAAGCCTTCCCCCACCTCCGTCTCCGGCAAAGATGACGGTGGAGGTGGTTGGGTCGTCGCAGCGGCAGGGCACTCGAGCGGCGGCCGTGGGGACGCTTGGTAGTCCATGAGGAGGCCTCCGGAGGCCCCAGTTTGATGCAGGCGTGACCACGGTGGTTTGCCCGCTCAGTGGGTTCAATAGCGACGTCAACGGCAGCGGCGAGCGTCGCGGATGTCCAGGGGCTTTTCCGGAGATGGGGTCACAGAGGAGGAGAGGAGATGTGGAGAGAGGGGAGAAGAGGAAGGGAGGAGGAGAGGGGAAGGACCCCTTGGGGGCCTGCCTGCAATCCGCCGGTGGTGGTGAACCCACCACCGGAGATGACGCGGCGGTGGCTGGAGGCGCCGGTCCACCTCGACTGACTCTAGGACCCTAGAGGCGACTACAAGACTCGCTAGGAATTGAAGAAGAAGGGAAGAGAAGCTACCTGATGCGTGTGATGTTCCCCCGACAATCCTTAGCGGTGGCCGTTGCGTTTCCGGCGATGCTTCGGCGGTTCTGGTTGCGGGTTTTGGTTTGCTAAGGATGGTGGGGATCTGGTCGTTGCTGGCTGCTCGGGTGCGAGGAGGGGTAAGCTCTGGTTCAGGGGGACGAAAAAGGGTGGCTCAGGCTCTTGCTCGTGGCTTGGGAAGGTCCAGAGGTTTTTGGTTCTGGGGTCCGAGGAGGGGAACCTCGTGCTCTCCTTTCCGAAGGTCCGAAAATTCTCTCCCTTTCTTTCTTTCTCTGTCGGTCGTGAGGTGTTGTCGAGGAAAACGATCCCCAGATCGTGCAGACCAGGAGGAGATCGTGCCCCAAATCAATTCTACGTTACTTCTGTTTTCTTTTCAAAAGAATGAAGCGGGCTTTGGCTGTCGTGAGGTAGATTTTGCTTCTTCTTTTTTTAAATCATTTTAGAGTTTTGGTTAGTTTTTTTTTTAATTAGGGGTTTTGAGTTTTATTGTTTTAATTTCTTTTGTGATTTTAATTAAGGTTTTGAGTTTTATTATTTTAAGTTTAATTAAGCGATTTTAATTAGGGCTTTTGGATTTTATTATTTTAAGTTTAATTAAGTGATTTTAATTAGAGCTTTTGGATTTTATTATTTTAGGGTTTTTGGTGATTTTAATTAGGATTTTGGATTATTTTAAGTTTTAAATGGAATTTTGCGAGTTAAACGTGATTATTAATTTTGGGATTTAAGGTTTTATTTAATTGATTTGGAATTAGGGTTTTGAGTTTTAATTAGGGTTTATTTATGGATTTTTGGATTAATTAGGGTTTATTTATTTATTTTTGGATTAATTAGGGTTTTTTTGGATTTTAAGTTGATTTTGACTGGATTAAGTGGGCTTAGGTTGATTTGTTGGATTTCAGATTTAATTGGGCCAGGTGGGCTAGTGTGGACCTAATTGGGCTTGTGTGAGCTAGGGTTTTGGTGGTTGCAACCAGAGCATCAATCGGAGGAGCTTGCTGTCAAGTGACTTCAAAAATCGGGGTGTCTACACACCCATTCATTATAAAATTATTTAAAGTTTATATTTACAATAAAAAGAATTTTTGAGTGTTACACGGCTCGTTATATAGGATCCATTCCCATGAAGATGCTAAAACTCCTATAAAAAGATAAATTACATCTTGATGATAAAGAGATAAAATACATCATCAAAATAGTAGGTGTGCAAAACACTATCAATTTGCTAGCTTACAAAGTGAAGTCAACTCATAAATAAGAAAGATCACTGTCAATTTATACATATGGTCGTTTGATCGATAGTGTTTACTTAATAACAATCGCATAGCAGGGAAACCTATAGGTACATTTGATTACCCAACACTATCAAACAATAGCACATTTTATTTGAACAGGGAAACCTATAGGTACATCTGATTATTATTTTCTAGTATATAGAAAATAATATTATAGTTCTATCAAACATATGGTCGTTTAATTACCCAACAAGTATTCATAGATATTATTAAGCAGAATGAAAGAGTTGACACTGTTTTAAAAAAAAAAATATATCCTTTGCTGTTGAGAAAAAATATCATTCTATCTCAACATGAAGGTCATTGTGGCTTCTTGATCCGCTCGTAGAGTGAATGTTTTACTTTCCACGATTTATCATATCCTCCACAGACTTTCCTTGGAACTCTACATCTGTGATAAAAAGATTACAGAGTCTATTTCACCTAATTTTAATATTAAACAATAATATATATGTTAATTCCTATATATACAACAATAAACACAACTCCAATTTAATATAAATATTAATCACCTATTTTGTCTATCAAGGTGGAGGAAATGCCTTGGTTGCTTAATAATCATAAAACTCTTAGGATTCTCTATGTGGTTCTTCATTAGTTGATGGGTTGAACTTTGGACCTACTACATCTATTACCATGTTTACAATAGGATCCGTACTAATAGAAGTAGCATTCCCATGACAAGGAAAGACTGTTCCATGTTTAAACCAACACTTATAGCCTTTCGAAAATTCCTTTGTATATAAATGTATTTTCACATCTTTTCTCAATTATTTTTTCAGTAGTGCACATTTTTTACAACGAAATATGATCCTACCATCACTTTCCAGATTCTCCTAACTTTGACCATATGTAAAATCCACAAACTTTTGAATACTACACTGGAAATTGTTACACACTTATTCATCTATGACCCGTGTTTACATCCAATCACGAAGAGAGGCATTTTTTTCTATAAAAGAAAGTTACAATAATTGGAATGACAAAAAAAAGTAAATTATTGCATGACAATAATTAGAATGAGCTTTTATTCTTTGGCGCAATGGTGATATTATGATGTTTTATTTAGTAATGTATATTATGATGTTAAAGATGTGTTCATTTCCTATATAAAAGGATATTCATGCATGCCACGTAGCAAATATATCTATAGTATATCTAAAAGTTTTTGTTGTTGTTATATTTGTCTACTAGATGGTCTAGTAGGAATTGTTTCCAGAATACTTTGAAAAGATTGATCATGAGGAAAAGAATATATGAATACATTTATCAATGGTAGTCATGTCAAGAATAGATTAAGACCCATGAAGAGAATACATGAAATACAATTCATGAAGAGAATACATTTCATACCAGATATTTAGACTATATGAAGTACAATTCAGAATTCTATTATCATGGCAAACTAGAAAAGAAATTATAATGTCACTTTACCATGGATATTGTAGCCAACTGTAACATCTAGACTTATATGGGTTAGGCACGCATAGTGGGCGACTATATCAAGTGGGCATTGTTGGCACAATTCCCAAGTGAATGTCATTGGAGCCGGGCAGGTATTATCAGCACAAATAGTGAGCATGATATTCAAAATATAGTAAATGTCACCATTGTCAGAAAGAACACAGTTAACGTCGTTAGACCATTGCTGCCATGTTAGCAGACCTTACCCTATCATGCCGTCCCTGCCTCACCCTGTCATCGATAGCCTGTATCTTTGGGTGGTTGTCGATGGCGGGAGCTCGATAAAAAGAGCCTAAAACTCCCTTGGCATGGTGCAGCACGAGAAGAAAGAGAGAGTGAGAGAGACGAAGGAGTCGGTTGCCTGAGAAGGAGAAGAAGGCTCATCGGCGTTACACTGTATGTGTCCTACCACCTTTTTCTTCATTTTTCTTGTTGATTATGTACAAATTAATGATAAATGTGTTGATTAGCTCATTCCCAATGAAAGGGTAGAGATCTCATATTTTTTTTGTGATTTTTAGAAGGATTAAATGTGAAAAATTCAAAGAGAGGTTACTGTGCTTGCTGTTTAACCTCTTTGTTTGGATTTTGGTTTCTTGAGTTATACACATCAGTTTCTCATGATTTTTGTCCAAAAATGCAGATTACTACGACTTCTTGGCTTTGATATATTTTGTGTAATTTTTTGCAGCATGTGTTGAGAACGCTCTGAGTTCCCAAAAATAGCAATTTCCAGCGAACTTTGTTGTTGGTTTACTGTAAGTTTTTAAGGGTCAGGAGCGATTGGTAGGCACGAGGTGCCAGCATGAATTGGTAGTGCAATAGGGTGGTGCGACCAGTGAGTGCGAGGATCCAGCAGATTCTCCTAGTGCATTTGACTAGCGTAGCCTGTCCTGTTTAGAATGTTTTGAATTGATTTTGAAATGAAAACAGTGTTTTGAAAAGGGAAATGATTTATGTGATGAAATTGTTTTGGAAAATGATTTCAAAAAGAAAATGCATATGTTTGAAAATGTTTTCCAAGGTTTTGGTAGGAACCACGTAACTGAAAGATCGTACCGATAGAGTGGGGTTGTTGATACCCTTGAGAAGTTCGGTACGTGTCCAAGGTTGTGGTTGTTGAGTTTTTATTTTAAGATGGAGTCTCGTGATTGTGGTTATGGTACTACAGGGCCCGAGGTATCGAAGACTTGGAATACCCTTAGTGTCGATGCTAATCGAGTCTAGGGTTTGAGTCCCCAGGTGTTCAGGCACCAAGGAGCATCGGTAGGACACATCATGTGCTGTGTAATATGTAGGTATAGTGAGGCTACGGTCGGTGCAGTTGGACTCCTACACGGGATAGTTCACTGTAGTATTGCAATAGGGTCAAGGTTGGAACCTTGTTGACTGCTTTTAGCTGGCCAGGCACCGATGACCAGGGTAACTTGACGGTTTTTCGCGCTGTGTGTATATGATTTTGAGCTAGATTCTATCCATGGATTGGCTTTCTGAAAATACATAAAAGTGGTTTCAAACATACATAAGATTTTAAGGAAAATGATGGTTATAATTTGAAAAGGCATGATTTGTAATGTAGATTCTTGGATACCTGTGATTGGATTTTATGGCTCTGGTGTTTTTTCTGATTTGTTTTATTATTGTGTGCCTTCGATAGATTTCTAGTGTTTTCCAGTCTTGATATTTAGTAGGCGTGTACTAAGTGACATTGATGTCACTCACACATGTCTTTTTGTGTTTTTGCTTCTAGGTGCAAATTGAGGAGTGTAGTGCAGTTCTAGTGCACATATTTAGTACCACGTAGCCGCATACCACGGTTCTAGGTAGTGGCAGTTAGTTATAATTTTATTGTTAATTTTAGTTTCCTTAGTCATTTATTTAGTAATAATGCTTGGGTAGTATTGATACTAGTATGTAGCGTAAGGGGGGGTTATAAAGTGATATCAGAGCTTAGGTTACACTAAGTGCACTTGCTTAGGGTGTTCGGCCTAGTGACTCCTTAAGGACTGCACAATGTGAAACACTTGCATCTGATTCGTTGTATGTCTTGTAATGGTAGTAGGATGCCGTTCAGAGGCAGAGGTAGGGGTAGGATTCCCACATCGAGCTTTGGTATGAGGGAGAATAGTGGATGGAGAGGAATGCAACAAGAGCTAAGTAATATGATGCAGGGGATTGTCCAGTCCTTCGGCAAAGGCAACACAGATGGGAGACTAAGGGAGATCCATGGCTCAAGAAGTTTCGTCGATTGAGCGCACCAACTTTCGATGGCTGAGGTAAGTTGAAAGAGTGTGAGACTTGATTTTTGGAGGTAGATAAGATCTTGGAGGGCATGGAGTGCCCATAAAAGAAGTAGGTTTGGCTAGCGACTTTCCAGTTCAAGGGTGAGAGACTTGATTTTTGGAGGTAGATAAGATCTTGGAGGGCATGGAGTGCCCATAAAAGAAGTAGGTTTGGCTAGCGACTTTCCAGTTCAAGGGTGACATTGACTAGTGGTGGAGAGCCATGCACTACCTGAACTTCTTGAACTTCGATTTGCTGATGATTTCTTGGGGGACATCTTCTATGAGAAGTATTTTTTGGAGCATGAGAGGGACCAATTGGACAAAAAGTTCTGAAACTTGAAACAAGGTAGCATGATAATGGGAGAGTATAAGGCGACCTTCACTTAGTTGGAGTAGTTTGTGCAAACATTTGATACAAAGCAACGTAGGGCCAAGAGATTCATGGAAGGGTTGAACCTAGGACTCATGCTGAAGGTCTTTGGCTAATGGTGCTGAACTTTGGTAGATGTAGTGGACCTAGCTACCGGATTCGAGGATGAGCACAAGTTGTTCTTGGAGAGTCAACCCAAGGGAAAGGGAAAGATGTTCACTCCACAGCCTTCTACTTCTAGGATGCTGAGCATTGGGAGTTCTGGGAGCTCTAGGAAGAAAGGGAAGGAGCGTTTTGATTTAGTTGTTGAGGAAGGACACAGTTTTATTGAAAAGGATAGCACTGGATACAACTAGATTGACTCAAACAGTAGCTCCAAGGAAGGAAGATATTGTTTCGTTTGTGGATGGACATGGCACATAGCGTCGTAGTGTACTCGTTGACAATAGAATTGGGACAATGTCGTATGCTACAATTACAGCAAGACTGGGCATGTTCAACGGAGTTGCCCTAATCCTCCAAAGCTAGTTGGGGACGCACCTCGCCAACCAACCAAAGGCCAAGTGTTCACAATATCTACTCCTGATGTCGGTCCTTCAGGGGACGTTGTAGAGGGTAAGGAGCAGTGATGAATATGTATTATGGATCTTTCACTTCCTGTATAGTTATGTATCTAGTACCTTCCTCAATAATAATTATGGTTTGTAGTTATGATGTGTGTTGTTATTAGGTTCTTTTTTGGTGACTAGTCGAATGGCCAGGGTGTTGTTTGACTCAAAGAGTTCATTTTCTTTTTTCTTTGAGTCATTTGCCCTAAATTTAGAGAAAGACTAGCTAGGTTGGCTTTTCACCTTGATGTGACGATTCCATTAGGAAAAACATAGCCTAGCATGGAGATATCTATGGTTAGTCAATGTTAAGCTAGGAGGCAAGGACTTCAAAGCCAGTTTGATAATAATGAATATGCATGAGTATGATGTAATATTGGGCATGGACTAGCTAGCGCAACATTCAGTAATGATTGACTATGCTAAGAAGAGAGTGTTGGCAGAATGTCCAAGCCAGGGACTGTGTATGGTACAATGAGTAAGACTAGAAGAACCGAAGAAGGTAATCTCGGTGATAAATGCCTGCCACTCTTTGGTAAGGGACAGCGTGGGATATTTGGCCACTGTGATAGTGTCCTCCTTGTCTACTCTAACGGTACAAGATATACCAATTGTTCGAGAGTATCCTGATGTTTTTTTTAGAGGAGTTGCCTGGTATGCCGCCACACAGAGAAGTAGAGTTCTTGATTGATTTGTTGCCAGGATCAAGCTTTATTTCGAAGACTCCTTACAGGATGGCATTTGTTGAATTACGGGAGCTTAGAAATCAGCTGCAAGAATTATTGGACAAAGGATTTATTAGATCAAGTGTATCACCATGGGGAGCACCTGTGTTATTCATCAAGAAGAAGGATAGTTCGCTCTGGTTATGTATAGATTATTGGATGCTATGAACAAATACCCATGGCCTAAGATAGATGATCTGTTTGATCAGTTGCAAGAAGCCTTAGTCTTTTCGAAGATTGACTTAAGATCAGATTATCACTAGCTCTAGCTCTAGGAGTTAGATGTATACAAGACAACCTTTTGGATCCAATATGGCCATTACGAATTCTTTGTCATGCCGTTCGGATTGACAAGTGCAACGACTGTTTTCAAGAACCTCATGAACAGAATATTCAGGCCCTACCTGGATTATTTTGTAGTAGTGTTTGTTGATGATATGTTGGTGTACTCTCCTGACGTAAAGACTCACCGAATGTATTTGAGAACTGTGTTGGAGACACTGAGACAACATTAGCTCTATGTAAAGTTCTATAAATGTAAGTTTTGACTGAAAGATGTCACATTTCTCAGCCATATCATCTCAGGAGAAGGTATTAAAGTGGATTCGACTAAAGTGGAAGTAATGAACAGTTGGAATAGACCAAAGTGGAAGTGCCAAAACTTATGGAGTCTCTAACTGGATATCCTAGGCTAGTGCGACTTAATGAACTTGGTATTCTAATACCAATCTGTAACGACCCCAATTTCTATAATAATTTAAACAAATTAAATTTCAGGAAATTAAAGCTAAATAGTAATATCTAAACAATCAGGAACCTGTGTGTGCGGCTACGAGATTCTGGAGTATGTGCACTATGCCAATACACGCTCGCCTACACATGTAACCTAAAAACCACGGAGAAAACAGCGAAAGTGACAAAAGACACCCGACATGCATCCCACAAAACGACGGAAAACAAAACTATAACAATTTTCCTTTTAAACCATTTCACAATCATTTTCTCCTAATCCACTAAAAACCAGCAACTCGGGCTCAACAGGCCAAAAACCACGAAATGAAGCCCTATCAGACCCAAACCACAACAAACACGGCCCACAACGGCCAAAGAAACAGGCAAATGCTCTACCAGTCTAAAATCACAAGTGATGCCCTTAATGGCCAAAACCACACCTAATGAGTCAGGAAGCCTAGTCCCATGCAACCAAGTTTAACCATAAGCAGCCATCAAGGTGCACTACACTGCCACGGTGATGCCACCCTATGTAGGAGCCTCCACTGTTTTGCGATTCTTCTACCTGATGAACTCTCACAAAGCCAATCTCTCTTGGAAAGGCAGTCCTGTCTTTCAGGACGCTATCAGTTATGGGACACGTATCCCATCTACATTGGCCACCACGGTATACGCCTCCTCACGGCGTTCTCTATACGGTGTTCAAGAGGAAGTCTCATTATAACATCTTGAACCTTGATTTTCCACTTAATCATTCTTGATAATAAATTAACTAATAATCAAGTTGTTCTTGGTGTGAGTTGCTGGATTTGGTGAATTTAAATAATCTTAAGTGGGGATTAAGTCTATTGGGTTATTTGGTGCGATTATAATTAATGACTTCTCCATGATTTATTGGACTATGATCAAACTCGATGTGTGGTGACCCGAGGGTATGTAGAACAGAAGATAGAAATAATGTTGAGAGCCATAGTGTTATCGTAACCCTAATTTGTGGATTATTATATAAAAATTGGGTGTCCATAGTATTTCATCATTCTCTCCGGATATTTGCGTAAAATTTGCATGAAAAGTAAAAAAAAAAAAGACAAAATCATGAGAAGGAGTGGAGAGGTCAACTTTGGCTGCTCGTGCATGAAAAAAAAAGTGAAATAAAAGAGAGAAGAGAGGAGAGAGCTCGGGCAGGTAAGAAGAAGACGAAGAGGAAGAAAGAGGAGGAGAAGAAGTAAGAAAAGAGAAGAGGTACGTACCTTACCTTGGTATTTTTCTTTGTTTGAGCTCATGAATGATTCAATTAAGTTATATGAGATGATCTGGTTGCATGATAGAAGTTTTGTGATTTTTGGTAGAATTTTGGAGGTTTTTCAGAGACATAGCCACAATTGAGTTATTTGAGTTCCACTACTTTAATCTTGACTAACTTGAGTCATACATGTTGGATTAGAATTATTCTTCTTCCATTAGAAAGTAGACTTGGAAATCTTCGTTTCGGTAGGTTTTCTTTTGATGTCGGTACGTATATATTTTCTCCTTCTGGTCCGTGAGATTTGAACCTGGGAGGGAGGTGGAAGTTCCACTCCTCCTGGCCAACTGCACCATAATAGTTGGTTTCGTTTCGGTAGGTTACTTGTTAAATTTCATGACCTGTAGAATTACCTATGGCCATGCAAATATTGAAAACCTACTCTGTTAGGTCAGTCTGAGTTTCAAAGCTTCAAACATTTATATCTTGAATTACATGTATTGAATTCGAATGATTTCTTTTCTATGCTAAAGTAGACTTAGAAATCTTCATTTTGGTATATTATTTGCTATTTTATATGACCTGTGGAGATAGCAGTGAGGTTGAGAAATCTAGTAACCCATCTGATGGTGCTGCTCAGTAACAAGGTGCCATGCCAGATTGGCTCTTTGAGCTTTAAACTTGCATAGCTTGAGATATGAGTAATGGATTGGCTTGATTCTTGTTGCATTTTAAAGAAAACTCAAAGATCTTTGTTTTGGCAGCTTAGTTGTTAGTTTTGGTTCCTTGTGGAGATGCCAGTTGATGTCCAAAGTTTAATAATCCATTCAAAAAACTAGTTTGAGTCTTAGAGCTTCCAGCTTGTATACCTTGAGTTTTGGGTATTGGATTTAGATGAGTTTCGTTCCATGTTAAAGTAGATTCAGAAATCTTCATTTAGGTGTATTACTTGTAATTTTCCATGGCTTGTGAAGAGATCAGTGAAGTTTACAAGTTGAGTGACCTATCTGTGTTCTCTGTCTGAAAACTTCTTAAGTTGGTTATTGTTAGGTTATTGGGTCCCTTTGCTTTAATCAAATGTAACTTGGGCTATACGTGCTGGATTAGAACGATTCTTATTCCATTGGAAAGTAGACTCAATGATCTTTATTTCAGTAGGTTACTTGTTAATTTTCATGTCCTATAAAGCTACCAGTTATTGAGCAAAGATTGGAAAACACACTTAGTAGGTCAGCCTGAGTTCTAGAGCTTCAATCATGCATATCTTGAATTATAAAGATTGGATTTGAATGATTGTTGATCCATGTTAAAGTAGACTTGAAAATCTTTATTTCGGTATATTACTTGCCATTTTTTATGACTCATGATCAATACAGCAGGGTCACTAAGATAGGTTATAGTTTTAGTTTTATTGTAATACTTGGGCGCGAGTAACATGTGCGGTTTTCCCAAGGCTTTGTTAGTAAAATAAAATGGTTGATTGCGATTAAGAATTAATCCATGTGCTTTTCTTATATTGAGAATATTTATAAAAAGACGTTTCGAAAGAGATATGTTGATTGATGTATTTTCAAAATAATTTTTCGTGGTGGTTTCACAATGTTCTTTTTAGACAGAATGTATTTTCAGAAAAAGAACGGTTTTATAGAAAAGATTCTTGTTGTAGACACTCCGATTTTGAGGCGGCTTGTTGATGGATCCAATGGTGATGAATTGAGATTTTGCTTTCTCAAACAAAATCCTCCAAGTACATCAAGCTAACCTAGAGTCATGGCTTAGGCCCTAGAATTAAATCCAGCATCCTACTTAACACATTTGACCAATCTAGTTAGATGACACACCTTTTCGGTATATTCTTGTAGCACACTAATATGGCACAATTTGTTGGAGCACTAAATAAGCACACCAAAGTAGAGCACCTAACTGATACACTTATTTGGCGCACATAGCAGGTGCACCTCACTGGCACACATTGCTGACGCACATAGGTGGCGCACCAGCTCGATTCTAGATAACTGGTTGTTCATTTGCCTAGCGAAACTCTAGCCATTATACCCATAATTTGATATAACTTTCGTCCATTATCAACATAACGATCATACCTCTTGGTCTTAGGGGAGGTCTTTTGGTTTCTTGAGCCTTTAGAACTTCCAAGCACTCCCTATATAAACTCTTGGTAGTCATTGGGAGAAGGGGTAGGAAGAAGAGAGAAAGGAAGAGCCCTTTGTTTCTAGCACAAATACCCACATCCTAGCTTTGTCCAAAGCCAAGAACTCTCACCCTTAGAGCAAGAGATCATCCATCTAGCGTAGGGAAAAGCCCATCATCCATAGCTTCCACAAAATTCCTTCTTTTGCACCACTTGGAGGCCATTTGGGAGGAAAGAGATCCCTATATTCTTTAGCATCAAGGTCATCTCGAGCCACTTGTGGAGGAGTACAACAGTACACCAACAGGTAAGCATCAAGACTTTCTCATAGATAGATTTCCTTTCATGAATATGGGTTCATTTTAGAGAAGTCTTATATGATGAATATGCTGAATTTTATACTTATTGGATCACTTTTTTAGTGCATGATATTCATATGGACCATTACTTTTATACAATTATACCAATCATGCAATGTTCTTGTATTGTTGGATGAGATATATGCTTGCATTTTTGTCTCTTTTTTATTGAATCTTAGAGACATACAATATTTAGTGGATTTGTGTTTTATTCAATAGGAATGGTTTAATGGGTTCATTCCCCTTTTTTGTTGTATGCATCTATGTTGTCCTTCTTGCATGTGTTTTGGTGTTGGTTTTGTGCATTAGTCATAGTCTCATGATATGTGGTATTGTGTGAGACTTATTGCTCTTGAGCACAAGATCCATGTCATGGTGTCTTAGGTTGCCACTCTTTCTTTTATGACTTTATGTGATCAAGTTGTTAGATGTCTAGGATGTATTTTCAGATAGTCTTAAGCATATTTGCAAGATTCTATATTGTATAGCAAATCAGTCAAGCTTACTATTTGTTCTGCAATTCCTAGGTCTAACTTCAGTGGAACACATTGTTAGCACACTTTAGTGGAGCACTTAAGTGGCGCACTAGGCAGGAGCACCATTCTAACGCACCAAACAGGCGCACCTGACTGTTTTAGTGCACAAATAGTAGGTTTTTGGCATGGTGTTTAGCATGATTCCTAATTTATTTTGCCTCTGGTTTTCTTTGTGTGTTCTCCTGGATATATTAGGATGACACCAGTCTGATTTCATACTCATCTATGCATGATAGTTTAGGTATTGCATGTAGCAAAGAGAGGACGTTAGCCACTCAATATTATTGGATCTATGGTTATATTAGTGCAATATCTTTGCACCAATGTTTGATCCACAACTTGAGTGACCTTTCAGAGCATTAAGACACATCCTATAGTCTTTCCACCCATGTCTAGCATAAGGCACAACTCGCATGGAGCCTCGCATTGCATATCACCCTCTGGCGTACAAAAACAGGTTGAAAAGCCAATATTTCCATATAAATAAACGAGAAACCTATGAAAGACCGATTTCTCAGGTGCACGGGGGTGCCTAATGTAGGATCGAATAGCTCCTCTAGAGGGGGGGGGGGGGGTGAATAGAGAATTAAC
>JAMKQA010036876.1:0-22261 GCA_024699735.1 Posidonia australis | reverse complement strand
AAACACATGCATCATGCATCAATTCATACCTGTGGTCTTTAAACCCACACAACTCTCATGGTCTTGCACCATGCATTCCACCCCTCACTGGGTCCACATTCATATACATGAGCCATAATTTCTATCTTTTCATAGAAAACATCATTAAAATTAGCATATTAGCATGCCTCACATTTCATGTAATTTCCATGCATTCTATACATTTTTCATGCATATATCCATGCTCATAAACATTATTCAAAACATTTCTCATTATCTTTCTGGGTCCAGGCTCGGCATACCGTTTCTTGACTTTGGTATACCAAAATCTCCTGATTCGGTATACCGGACTATTTCGGCATACCATTTTCAGGACAGATTAAATTCTTCCCGCCAGAACGATCGACCGTTTTCCCACGGTCGTCCGAACCTACCAAGCGGAACCACTTCTGGAGGCATTTCGATATGCCGAATCTAATTCGGCATACCATTTTCTGCGATTGTAGAAAACAATCCAAGCCTCCACCACCCTTTTCTCCCCAAAGTGGGAGTAAGGATTGGACCTATCAAACATGCCACGAAAAATCTCAATAAAACATGGGGTGTAGACCTCCAAGTCTACTTCAAAACCCCCCAAACAAATCACAAATCCATTAAGCATGCTGTTCAAACGAAATTCAACAAGGCATGAAGCTCAAATACTAATACTATAGCATGCTTCCTAAATCATCCACGAAAACCGCACAAAAGCCCATAAATCAGCATGATATCAATATAAACATGCTAAGCATCACATTCTCATCATTTCTACATATTTAGCATAATTTTTCATGCATTATCTCAGATTTTGCCCTAATTTGGCGTACTCCGTAAGCGAAGAAGGAGAGGAGATGGGAACGCGTACTAGGCTCCGGTGAGCTCCCCGTGTGCCCGACGCGCTCCGGCGAGGCTTGGTGCAAGCTCTCCTCAGCTCACACGACCTCCAATGGCCGCGACCTTCCCCGACCTCCTCGCTCCCTCTCGCCCTCCTTCTGGTTCTCCCCCGCTCGCAGCTCGTGGCTTCCAACACAGCCACTTCACCACCTCCTCTTAAAGCTCTCCTGCGCGCCTGCCATCCCGGAATCCCGCTGGCGCTCACCAGCTACCCCAACTCTGGATGGAGGGGTCGGGACGAGCAGTTATCTCCCCCGTTAGGGCTCACGGGATCGAGGAAGAGGACGCGGCAGGTCACGGGCTGTCGTTGGCTCCCCTTTTGACCAGGTCCAAGCCCATGTGGCACACATGGGCCCCAAGGCACAAACATGCCTACAAGCCAAAAACACATCACTAGGGAGAAACCAATGGCACAAAACACAGGGATGAACCACAACCAACCAACTCAAACTGAATTAACCATTAATAAACCACACTGCTAAATACAAGAAATTCCATGATTTATATAAAAGGGAAAAATCCAGGCACAGATGTTACACTAGTTTGCCAAGTCAATATGATAGGCCCACAATATTCTTTGGCATGCCTAGTAATTTGATCTTAATTTGAAATAATCTGACAATGAGGCACTTGAAACACAAGAGACTCTCGCGTCGGAGGAACTCTGGTGACCACCGCGCCCGCGATCTATTGCACAAAGCAACTCTCTTCGACTGGCAGGCTTTTAAGAGCCATCTGGTCGATGATGAAGACCCTGAGGTTGTGGATCTTCGCCCTCCTCGTCGTAGGTCTGCAAAACATTCCCCCCTTTCTCTGTCGCCTGCGCTCAAGTATACCCCCCAGGAAATCCCTATTTTCCCCACTTTGGCCTTCAAGGCCCTCTGTTCCCTCAGAACCCCCCCCCCCCCCCCCTTGATTCCACATTGGAATTTTGCTGCTCGGTGGTTCGAGCATGGGGTTTCAGGTTTTTATGGCTGGATCTGGGGCATTTTTTATTATTTTGATATACACCAGCTCTGGAGCTGCTTCCTGTGCTGATGCTTGGGAAACGTTGGGATAGGATTTTTGATACATTTGTCTTGTCTGTTACTCTACCGTGCTACTGTTTGGAATTTCTTAATAGATGTGTGCTTCCACATGGTATGAATATTGATGTTTTTTCGTTCAAATCTTGCATATCTGTTTCCTACTATTCAGATTATGTTTTTTCAAGTAGTGGGAGGAATTTTTCTTCCGATCGGCCTACTAGGGTTCCCTACGATTCTCACCGTGGCTCCTCTTTGGAGGATGGGAATAGTGGTGAGTTTGGTATTTTAGATCCTTTTGAAAGTCTACTTCTTACACCCTTGAAGGGGGTAAATCCTCCTTCTTCCTGTTCTGGGAGGGCTCTCTCACTGGAGCCGCTTCCGTTTCTGGAGTTTCCTACTTCGACCGGTGGTCGCAGGACTACTGTCTCCTATCCCGATCATCGGAAATCAATTGAGGCAGATTCCCCAGGTACTGACATAGGTGTCAGTGCTTTAGGTAACTCCTCGACTTCTGTGTGGGATTATATGGTGTATACGCTACCTATTATTTTAATTAATCCCATTCATAAACAACATCTTGCTTCGGCTAATTACTTAGAGAAAAATATAACTGCTACGCCTAATGATAATACTAATGAAATATCACATTCAGCGGACCCTTTATTTTCCCAAGATGACGGCTTTGCCTGCGCTGATATTATCTCACGTAGCCCATGTCCTTCTCAGTACATTAATTTGTCACATGGGGCTCTAAACCTTAAGAGAACATACCTCGACATTCTTCCTTCTTCAGCGGTTTTCGTGTATATCGGACCATATCTCTGACACAGAGATATCTTCTGCTAGTGGAAATCATCACTGTACTTCTTTTCCCTCCTTCCTTCCTTACGAGAAGAGATACTTTGGAGCTGGCAACAGATTTGCTCCCCTCGCCTTCCCTGCAAAATCCTTCTACCAACTTCCTGAGCCAGGAACTTCTTTCAGAAACTCCTCTCTCCCTGCTTCTGAAAGTGGTTGGAAGGTGGTATCAAGGAAGAAGTTCGTCTCTCCGTGGGTAAGATTTTGTCGCTCTTCTGGGAGGATCTTTAGTTGTGGCCTTCGAGGTCATCAAAAAAATTACTGTAAGTTTGTCGGAGTTTGTTACAAATGCAAAGCTTCTACACATTCTGTGGCTATATATGTTAATTTTTTCAGGCCACTCAAGCCTCCTCCCAGCAATCTCACAATATGGCTGGTCTTTCTTCTTACTATCCCACAATATTACCTCCTTCGGAAGTTGTGTGTGACCACTACCTTGCACTATCACGGAGTGCTATAGTTACCTCACATTCTTTTTAGCTTACTATGCAAACTTTAGATGACCACATCAAGACATGTTGGCCTTGTGCCTCTGAAGTAGAGGTACAAACTTTCTCCACAGGAAAATTTCTACTAATCTTCCCTTCTACCAAAGCTAGGAATGAATATCTAAACTTGTATGGAGCATCCCTCCAGATGATTTCCACCTCCTTCATTCCCTAGTCGCCCAACTCAAATGTTGTTCATACACTGAAAGAAGAAGGGGTGTGGATCAGATTAGAAGGCATTCCTCACCATCTCTGGAATGTAGATGTTTTTCACCATATGATTTCAGGTTTTGCTGAGTTGTTGGAAGTGGACCTATCCATTGATTCTGAAAAATTTCTAAGGTATTCTAGAGTTCATATTAGGGTCCACCTAAGGAAAGACATCCCTGATTGTCGTTTCTTTGCTTTTGGCAATTTGGTCTACCCTATTAAGTATAGACGCAATTGAGACATTTGCTCTTCCAATTCTTCTCTTACCAACCCTACTACTAGCTCCTTCCCTGCCTGGCCCTCTAAGACTATTCCACCTTCTTCTAGTTCTAGTGGTCTTCATCCTATTAGAAAGCCTTTTAAAAACAGAGGATGGAGAGGTGGTGAGGGTAATAAGAACACGAGGGGCGGCAAGAATGTCTGGACCAGACCCATTAGTCCCATCACTCACCGTTCTGTTAATTCTGCTGGTATCTTACCCACTCTTTCTCCTGTTTCTGGAGCTGAACATGATCTTCTAGAAAACTAATACACCCTTTCTCCTCCTATTGAGCCCAATCACACTGTGGTAGAAACATCCAAATTTGTGGAGGCAGATATCAAAGCAAGAAATATATCTTTGGCTAAATTTAAAAGGGTGCTTACTGTTTTTGATTGCCTGGAGAAGGATGATCTAGCTGGTCCTTCAGAAGTTGCTTCAAAGACCCATCCTCCAACTCCTATTCATGCTCCAGGTACTAGTGATTCTTACTCTGCTACTTCTGCCTCACTGAATAAAGATCTACATTTAAATAAGTCTGCTTTAGCCCTCATAGATTTTGCTAGCTCTAATTCAGAAGAAAATGTTAGTCATCTCTTGCACGATGCACTCACTTGGGAGTCATATGAGCAATTTATTAGTTTTTGTGGTAAATTGGGTATTTCACTAAATACCGTTGTTAAGGCTAAGAATTTTCTTGACTTTGTTAGAGAGGAACAGGGTTTAGCTCGTATTAAATGAAATGATAACGTTAATCTGGTTGAGAACTTGGCGTCTCTTTCTATTTCCCCCCAACATCAATGATCATCTCTGCTTGGAATATTAGAGGGTTGGATTCCAGTGGGAAAAAAGAGAGCCATCAGTAACCGTGTTAGAACTAATAAATGCAATATTCTTATAATTAGTGAAACTAAATTGGAAACTTTTCCCCCTAGTCTTTTCAGATCTCTAGGAAGTGGACTATTAAATTAATGGTCCTTCATTCTATCGATAGGGGCCTTAGGGGGGATTCTCATTGGATGGGATAATAGATTTATAAAGTTGACTAATACAATAGCTGCATCCTACTGTCTCTCTTTAAACTTCACAAATCTTTTAGAGGGCTTTGAATGGTGGCTCACAGGTGTTTATAGCCCTTGTGATCACAGATTGAAATCTGAATTTATTCAGGAATTGAACTTCCTTAGCAAAATGGTGAACTCCAAGTGGGTTATTGGGGGAGATTTTAATTTAATCAGATATTCCCATGAACACTCAACTAAAAGTTGCATAACATCTGATATGAAAATATTCAACGGTTTTATTGACAGTAACTATCTAGTTGATTTACCCCCAAGCAATTTTAAATATATTTGGTCTAATATACAAGCCCAACCTACTATGGTGAGGTTGGACAGATTCCTGGTTTCTATAGATTGGCCAGATAAATTCCCTAATTCTTATTGTCTGGGTAAAACTAGGGTAGTCTCTGATCATATTCCTATTACTCTTACCACTATACCCATGGATTGGGGCCCTATCCCCTTTAAATTCTATAAGTCATGGTTCCTCATTGAGGGATTCAAACCTTTCATAGAATATTGCTGGCATAGATCGTGTAATATTTGTATTTCCCCCTCTCCTGTGGTAAAATTTGCTTACAGACTGAAACATTTAAAAAAACAGATAAGAGACTGGATCAGACCAGTTAGGGAGGAAAGGCATAATATATTGCTGTCAATCGAAACTCAAATTGCTTTCATTGATTCTTTAGTAGAATCCTTTCAGACTCAAGATAACCTATTGTCCTTAAAGAGGGACTTTATGACTGAACACTACACCTTGCTGCAAGAATAGGAAGTTTATTGGAAACAGAAATCCAGAATTTAATGGCTTAAAGTAGGGGATCTAAACACTTCCTTCTTTCACAATATGGTTAAGAGTAGGAGGAGAAAGAATGCCATTTTCTTCTTGAAGATTAGGGACAATATAACCTACTCCTCTACTAAAATATCCAAGGAATTAGAGGACCACTTCTCAAGACAATTCAATAAACCTAGAAGATATATACCAAATTTGAATTGAAACATGTTAATCCCTACAAAAATCCAAAACCCAGAGGTTTTGGAAGGCGATTTTTCATTGGAAGAAATTCACAAAAATGTTATGCTATTGCTTGGTGATAAAGCTTCTGGCCCTGATGGCTTTTCCTTGTGTTTTTTCCATCAGTTTTGGAATCTGATTAAATCAGATATCCTTGAAGTTTTTAATTGCCTTCATGCTTCCTCTGACATAGATTATCTAGAACCCATTAATCAAACCTTCATCTCCCTTATTCCTAAACTGGAGGGTGCACAGTGTATAAAAGACTTCAGGCCCATCAGTTTAGTAAATAGTCTATATAAAATTATTACGAAGACTCTGGCTTCAAGGTTCTCCCTAGTGATTGATAAAGTTATAGATAATTCTCAATGTGCTTTTATACCAGGAAGATATATAGGTGATTGTTTCTTAGTGGCTCAAGAAACACTGCATTATATGAAAGTGGTTGGAATTCCTAAGTATGTTCTCAAATTGGATTTTGAGAAAGCCTTTGACAATGTCAATTGGGACTTTCTATTGGATTCCCTTTCAGGACTTGGTTGTGGCCCTAAATGGATAAATTGGATAATGATGTGTATTTTTCATGTTAGATTTTCTATCTTAATTAATGGTTCTCCTAAAAGATACTTTAAAGCATCCAATGGATTAAGACAAGGAGACCCATTATCACCCCTCCTCTTTATTGTAGTTACAAACATCCTAAATAGGATGTTATCACTTGTTGTGAACAGCAACTTGATTTCTGGCATTTAGATGCCAAATGGTGGACCACACATAGTCAATATACAATATGCAGACGATACTATCTTATTCCTTTCAGCTAGTGAGGAAAATATAATCAATATTAAGAGGATTCTGTGTTGCTTTCAAACTTGTTCTGAATTGAAAATAAATTTTCAGAAATCATCTCCTACTGGTATTGGTGTTTCTAAGGAATCCACTATTAGATCTTCCCACATTCTAGGATGTTCCACCTCTTCTCTTCCTATTAAATATTTGGGATTACCCATTCACTTCAGGAGGGCAAATTTTACTGATTGGTCCCCAGTAATTGAAAAAATATCAAAAAAACTATCTCTTTGGAAAGCAAAGCAATTATCTTTAGGTGAAAGACTAACTCTCGTAAACTCTGTACTTTCAACTATCCCCACCTATTATCTCTCTGTACTTCACCTACCAGCAAAGGTAGAGAAAGCAATTGACAAACTGAGGTGTAGATTCCTCTGGAAAACCTACTCTTCTTCCTTTTCCACTTGCCATCTGGTTAAGTGGGCCACATTATGCAGATCAAGAACTCAAAAAGGATGGGGGTATCATTAACATTAAAAATTTTAATGTGGCATTAAAATCTAAGTTGCTATGGCAGCTACTCTCTAGTTTCTATTTTCTAAAGTGGGAAAAAAATTTAAACGCTAGATATTTATTTAGATCTTGGCCAAGGGCACTCCTAAATGTCTCCATTGGTCGATCTTCTCCAATTTGGTAGGAATTAAAAGGTTGTTTTAATATAGTCAACAACTTCACCACTTTTCAAGTCAAAAATGGAAGTAGTGCTATTTTTTGGGAAAATAGATGGTGGGGTGGGGAAAAACTTAAATATATTTTCCTGGATGTTTTTAAACTGGCTAAATTTAAAAAGGCTTCAATTGAAAAAACAATTGAAATATTTAGAGTAGGTTTTGAAAAACTATTTACTGGTCCTACATCATTTGACAACATTGTTAATATGCAAAACTAGGCTGATAGTCATTCAGATATTCTATACAACTTGATGTTATATCCTATGGACGACATCTTGGAGTAGATTCCCTTCAAAAACTGTTACACTGTCATCTCCTGCTATAATGTAATTAATGATGGTGGTCTTAAATTTCAATTTTATGATCATATCTGGCACAACTGGACCCCTCTTAAAGTAAAACTATTTTCTTGGTTGATTTTATTCAATAAGGTTTTGACTAAAGACAATCTTTGCAAAAGGGATTGGAATGGTTCTGAAACATGCATCTTTTGCAGGGGTTTTGAAAAAACAACCAATCATTTACTAATTCGTTGTTCCTTTGCCAACACTATATGAAATGCTTTTATTCACGGTCATTTATATCCTGCAATATTCTCTATTGCTGACCTATTCACCTTCTTACCTATCCTAAAATCTGAAATTTCTTTTAAAGGCTGTTACACATTGATACAACTTATTTTGTGGTTTATATGGAAGGAACGGAATAATAGAATTTTCAGGGGAAAGAGTAAAACACCTTATATGATTATTAATGAAATCTTATCCATTTGTCAATACCGGATTGATACTTTGGGTTCAGATTTTGAGAAGGAAGAGGCTCTCCGTGCAATTTCATCTTTACAACAGGAAAGGGCAATGGAGCACGCACCTTTAGCTCCTCCAATGGATTCCAATCAGCCCACTTAGATAGCTGCGGATGAAGTTCCTTCTTATGATTAATATTTTGTTAATCGAACTTTATTGTTAACTCTACTGTTTTGATCCATTTGAATACTTCATTATTGCTTGATGGTTGACTGTTTTTTTAGGTGGAACCTACTTTCCGTTAGGTCTGTATTTTTGAGCTAAGCTGTATTTTGACATGGGTCAGACTTGATTGTGATTGAATTTCCATGATTGAATAATAAATTACTGTTTAAAAAAAATGATAGGCCCACTGATTAGTGTTACTCTCGTGATTCTCAATTTTGACGGAAGATGGAAGTTACCTCCTCCACCTCTTCAAATTTTGTTTGAAATAGAAATGTCACTTCTCCATTTATATATCGATGATCATATGTGTGTTCTGCAGACGTCGACAATCTTCTCTCTCTCTCTCTCTCATTTGAGCGTTGCAGTGTTTTTTTTTTGTTATCGATTTAGAGAGGAGGGGGGAGTTTATACCATCTCTCAGCCACTGTAAAATTTTTTGTGCATGTCCCAGAATTCGAATCTGAGACCTGTGGCGAGTTTGAAGTTCTCCCAACCACTGTGACAATCCAGCCACTGTGACAATGAGACATTGTCTTGAGCGTTGCAGTGTTGAACCAATGAATCACATCGAATGTCCGACGAGTGCTACACAAGAAATGGGATCACCTTCGTTTTTCCCCTTGCAAGTTTGCACAATTTTACCTTTTCTATTAGATATGTAGGCCCTTTAGATGTAGTTTTCTTTTGTTCATATTTGTTTTCTTTCTATTTTTGGTATTTGTTTTTTAAGAGATTATGTATTGTGTTAAAAAATATTTGCTAACGTGTTTATCGTACTTCATAAGTTGATGTTATCAACTTGATGCATGTGTGTTTGAAACGGAAGGTGCATGGGACATGGATATAATGATCAATTGTTTAGATTTTACAATATTTATTATTGGTGATGTCGATGACTTTAGATCGTATTTAATTTATTTTATAGTTAGAACCTAATAAAATTATCTCGAAGAATGAAACAACTTTAAATTGTCTTTGTTTTGTTCCATAAGCACGATCTAATTAAAATCATATTGAAGTATCAAATTTAATTATGATCAAGATTGTTTTGGTGGTCTTATTTAGCATGAACTTCTTGAGAACTTCACATGATCTATAATATCTTTCTAAATGTAAATAAACTACTACTTGATTTTTTTAATAATATTTATTTACACAAATAATTAGATATAAAATCATGCTATTTCAAAATTACAGGAAACATGAATATTAAGCTTGGAGATTGAAGAGACATATCAACTAAGCAAAACATTAGATTCCTTTAATTACTTTCATCTCCAAATGGAGAATGTGTCATGTGGTAAATGTGCACTTGCTTCTTTTCCTTATACAATAAGTTAAAATATATGGTTTTATTATTCTTTCTCCATCTTAAGGAAAATTGAAATATCTTAGTAGTTTATATCTAAGATAAATGAGAAATATGATGCGTTAATTTTTATAATAATTGTTTTTCTTAATTTCATCATCTTATTGATTATTTTGAGCAAAAATAAATGTATATGAAGAGTTATTATGTTCGTCATTATTTTTTATTAAAATGTTAGATAGATAAGAAATAGATCGAGAACATTTAAATTCTCTACCCTAATTTGTAAATACTTTTTAAACATTAGCTTAACGTGCAATGCACATGTTGATTCACTAGTCTAATCTAATAAGAACAACTAGTTGTAGGAATTTGTTGACTAATTGGACCAATAATACTCTTGATGCCTCCTTTGTTGTAGTAATTGTTTCAAAGCTAACGATTGTCTTCAACATTCTTGTTGACATCCTTGCTCCTAACATATTCTTCTCATTTCTTGTATGACTATAAACGCCATTTAATAATTAAATATAATAAAGAATGAAAATTTATTAAAAATAATAAAAAAATAACTAATTTTGCATAAGTAATATTAATATTTATTGATTAAGAAAAATCACTAATCAGATCTCAAATTAAGAAAGATTAGGTTTAGTTTAGATATTTACAGTTATTTCCATGGGTTTTGTAATAGAGATTTAGTGATTTTCTTTCTAAATATTATTTTAGTCCATATTGAAGTAAATTTATTTTTTAATTTAATTTTATGCATTTTACATTAAATTTATAAGGGGCTTGCCGATATTTATCCTTAATGTGACACTTTTTTTCTAACATTATAGTTTACCATGTAATACGTCTTAACAATTAGTTATTTTGAAGGCATAATTTGATTTATCATCGTGCTTAATTTATGTTTTTTACTAATTTAGTTATCATACTACTTGTTAGTTTGATTTAATAGATACATGAGTAAGTATACTTTGGATTTAATATTAGATTGAATTGGTCTTAGTTTAGTATGTATGCTTGAATTATATGGAGTTTTATTTTCCGTTATGATTATTATTAATCATTGTTTATTTTTTTGTATGCATAACCATTGGAATTTAGCATCACTGGTGCATAATTAATCATTTTAGATGTGATTAGAGATGGTTAAACATTTCATTTTTTTAATTTTAAGTCATGTATTGTCATTAATTTTTTAGTGTGATCATTCTTAATTATTTTTTAAACATTTTAGATAGCGCTTGCTATGGATTCCTGACCAGAGCTTCTGGTGGGAATCATTTTTCCCAAAAAAGCCCAAACAAACATATTTTTTTAGAGAACTTCTGGCAGAAATCATTTTTGACTTTTGTGTACAAATATTCAGCAAAAAGCGGAAATCCCAAAAGCTTACTCAAGTGAGCTTTAGCCAAAAAACTCCAACCATACTTTCTTTTTGGATTATATTGTTCTTATAACATCAAAGATATCACTAAAAAACCAAATGTTAGTTACAAATCGTGCCATTGACCTAAAAAACCAAAAAACACCCCCTCTCGTTGATCTTCTCTCGCACATCTCATTACTTTTTTGATAACAGGTTCTCTCTCGACTTCCCTCACAGCGATAGATCAGTGATGATGGGTCTCGTGCCAACTGATTAGTGACGGTGGTCCCTTTCTTGATCTTTTCTCACTTGGTCTCACTGCTCTCATGGTAGGTCCTCCTTTCCCGAACTTTTCTCATGGTGACAAATCGATGATGGCAACAACAGATCAGTCTCTTCTCCACCAGCTCTTATCTCCATTGGTGGCTCTCCTCTCTCAATCACGACGTGTCTTTAGATCAGTTTGTTTTCTACTTGCTTATTTTTGTTTAGGTTATTACAAATTAGGATCTTACATATTATTTAGGGTTATTCCTTATATCTGTTTCTACTATTCTAGATTCTATTTTATTGTATAACTTCTACTTACCTGAAGAAGAAGGGATAACTTCTTCTCTATATGATATCGTCAAGTTGTTCTCTACTTGCTTTTTTCGGTTTAGATTATTACATATTGGGATCTTACATATTGATGAAAACTTGTGAAGCAGAAATAATACTGTAGTCATAAAGATCAACTCTTAAGGACGTTAATTTCAGTTTAAAAAGCTACACAATACTCTTGCTCCAATATGAAAAGATTCAAAATGATACGAAAGCACAGATTTCTTTTCAACACTAATGATGAAGAGAATATTCTATTTAGATTATTGATAGACTACTACGACTAATGTCAAAATCTAAGAAATCCAGTCCACACTTTATCCATTATTAGACATCAAGTAGTGCATAATATGTTCAATTCCCATTTTAAAATTGTTTCGATCATTATCGAATGTTGTCCAAGGTGTTCCTTAAGTTATGTGTTGTATTCAGAGAAAGAGGTATGTCGCTGACACTCATAATATTACTATCGAAGAACAGTTGAGGGTCTTCTTACAAATACTTAGTCAAGGACACAAGAATAGATCATTCCAACATAATCTTCAACATTCAAGAAAAATAATTAGTAGATACTTCCATGTGGTCTTGGAAGCTATGCTTACATTGACACCTGAAAATCATTTGTCTAAAAATTATCCTTTATTGAAACACCAAAGTATATCCAGGAAAATGATAGATTTTATCCATTTTTCAAGGATTGCATTGGAGCCTTGGATGGGATCTGTAGACACCCCATTTTGGCAGCCATTAGCAACGAATTTCTTTGGAAAAGCGTGCTCCAGCGGCTACGAGGCACTCTACCCCCGTTATACGCTAAAACCAACCTTAACACCCTAAATCAGTCCAAAACACTTAAACCAACCCAAACAAACCCTCAACACCAACTCCAACCTAAGAATCCAACTTGTGTGCCTCGTGCTAGTGGGATGCGCGGGAGGACCAGGGCTGTCCTGCGTGAGTCGCTAAACCCGTCGCTGTCATCGTACCTGGTACGAGCCATGGCGCCGCATTGCTGCCCTACTGCCTCACGTGCCTGACACCTCTGCCACCACCACGTCGCCCACGCTCAGCCATGGCCATGCCCTGCCAACCGCCTGAGCACGCCGGCGACCCATGCCCTGCCACATCGCTTGCACACACCACCTCCTCCTCCAAATGACTTCCCTTCAACCACGAGCCCCCTCTCCTGGATCTCTTGCCACTTTGGGATCGGTTGGCCCCTCTAGATTCCCAACTCTGAGCTCCAGCCATCCCAAGGCAACCACCATTTCCGGTCGGTAATCACCCACTTCCGGCCATCCCTCTACTTCTTCTGACCATCCAGAACATGCGCACATCACCTTTCCAGTAGAGCCACCCCTCTTGCTGAAGCCTCCCACGCATTTGCTGGTCGTTTACCTCCACCCAACCACCTCCATTCCAATTGAAATATCTGGAGAACCCAACACGGCCCCAGCACCCACATTACATCTCCAAATCTTCCACCAACACCTCCTTAGCCCTCCAGACTTGCCTCCGCAGCCGTCACGTGCCGTCGTCGGAGAAAACAACCCACCACTTGCAGGTAATCTCCTCCCCCGCTATACAAGCTTGTTTTCTTCCTTGTTTTTCATCCAACGTCTCTATCATGTCATCCTTTGCATTATTGTATTTTATTTCACCATGCATTCCGGCCATTTTCGTCTTCTTCCCCACCTCCGACGACGTCAGAACCCGAATCCGGCAGTCTAGGTGGGTGGAGGCCTCCACTAGGCCATTCTTGCATCCAGGCATGTAGGAACATTCCCTAGCTTGCCCTCAAGCTCATGCATGCATGGCATTTATTTTAAGGTCACAACATGTGGGTCTACAAGATGGTGAAGCTCGCAGCTCTATTCTGTCGTCGACAAGCGCGTCGTGGATGCGCGTGCGACATACGCGGTTCCACCAGGGACAGAACAAGCTATCGGGTTGAGCTTTGGCACCACCCACCTCATTCATCTCCACATCACATATCCATGCATCCTAGGTCGTAGCCCATGGCATGCATCTACTCATGGTAGTCTCGTCTAGGTCTCCATGCATCCATTTAGTCATTTGCATTGCCATATTTCACCCTAGAGTTGGGCGAAGGTCACTAGCTTGCTACCTTATTCTGTGACTGGCATGCGTGCCCCGGTTGCACGACAAACTTGCGTGATGGACATGCGCGGGTCTACTAGGGATAGAACAGGCAGCTGGCCTAAGCCCTTACCCACTTATCCCATCCATTTCTACACCATTTATCCATGCATCCAGACACCTGCACTTGCACATACATTAATCATGCTTATGACTTATGCCATCATGCATGATGCACCACACTACTCTCTCTCTAGCATTTAACACCTCATGCACCATGACATTCGCATCATGCGTCATGACACACTTGCATTTAAGGGTGATGACGATTACTATGTCGGATCCTTTCGACTGATGGTCCAGGATTCACATAGCATTTCTGAGCAAACTTAGGTCATATCATTTCCACCCCACTCAAATCACTTGCATCGACATAGCATATGTCATACATCCATCTTAGTTCTATCAAGCATACATGATTATTTGCATTCGACGACACACAAGTGAGCGAAAGCTTAGAAAGACCGATTTCTCGAGCGCGTGGGAGTGCCTAATACCTTCCCCATGCGTAACCGGAGTCCCTACCCTTTCTCTGGCCCACAATGACCAATGTGTTGCATCCATTAGACACGGAGCATGCACACACATTCATGCATTCATTTTGTTTTGTTTTTCTCGTGTTTTATCGCATCCAGTTTTCCTCGTCTTTTCGGTTTTTAAAAGTTTAGGTGGTGACTCTGTTTTGTCCTTATCGTCATCTTTTTCCATGTTTTCTTCGGTGTTTTTGAGTCGAGTGTTCTTCCTCGAATTTATCATCTTCACCTTGATCTTTTTCGATCCTTCACGTGCTCCCTGTCGAGAAAGGTTGGTTCCGATATGGTCATAGGATCCATATTCAGACAATTGTAAAAAAGAAGAAGAACAAATAGCATTTCAAAATAGACAGGATGGGAAGACATACACTTAGAATGTCTTAGGGGTGTGTAATTTTCATATATGCGCTTTACATTTACTTCGAAGGAATTGCACATAATCGCAAGGTCTTCAATCATGCAATATATAACCCTACATATAAGTTTCCAATGCCTCCAAATGGTTAGTATTTGTATAATTTAAACAAAGAATCCATCATAGTTGAATAATTTTAAACTAACAGATCAATTTTCTTGTTTTTTATGAGTTTAGATAAATACTATCTTGTGGATTTTGAGTATCTAAACAAAAAAGGATTTCTAGCACCCTACAGAAACACAAGATACTACATTCCAGAATTTCAAAACATTGGACCAAGAGGAAGCAATGAGATATTCAACAGTTTGCATTCTTCCCTTCGGAATGTAATTGAATGTACATTTGGAGTGATGAAGAAAAGATAAACCTTACAACAAAGGTATGTGCAATTTTTCATTCCCTGATCAAGTTAAAATAGTCATTGCAGTAATTGTACTCCATAATTTCATTATTGAGCAAAGGTTAACGAATGATCTCTAAAACATTTTTTGTAAGATTCAGCTTGGTCTATTTCTTCAGTGTGATTTGCAAGATTCAGCTTATGGACTATTTCAGTAAAATAAGACATTTGTTTCTATCTTCTTACTGGTGCACGACACTAATGAAAGAGAAGTTTGAAGAAGAAACCCTTGTTTTGAGAAAAATGATCTAAAGACTTTTATAAAACCTAAGGGTATTTTTGTCTTTTCAATGTCAAAATCATCTAAAAGTTATTGTCATCATAATTGTTACCAAACATAATTCTATTATCATAAAATCTTACATTCTAAAATCATTTTTTCTGAAGTTAAATTTTAGAAGTTGATTCCTATAAAAAGCTCTAGATAGGAACCCTACCAAATGCTACATTATAGTATGCAATTCATTAATTGATGGTTGCTAATCATAAAGAATGAAAGAAAAAAATGAAAGACACATATGTAGTTAAAAATTGATCCAATTGGTAATTAAGTAATTTAGAAGGAGATAAAATGATAACAAACAAGTAGATTGATATAAGGGCCAAGATTTTTTTTTTAATGTGAGGTACTTGGTCTGGTATGATTCTTTAGGGCTGGTGTTGTAAACAAATAATCTTGTTTGACAAAAGTCTGAGATTATTTATCTTTGTTGGGAAAAAAGAGAAAATTGTAGATTACCAATGGCATTATCATTAAATTTCAATTGATTATTTCATAATTTTCATATCCAGAAGTATTTTGGTATTTCCATCTTTAATGAAAAGGTGCCAATTAGAGTTGGATTTTCGACTCCCATGTCATTTTGCGTGTCATATTATTTAGAAAGCTTGACATGTCTAGTAAATTTGAGTATTATTTGGTAAAAAACCCAGCTCATTTTAAAAATTTCTTTATTAATACTGAATCATAATGCAACAATAATTGATGAGTAAGAGGTGCAAGATGAGAGCAGCAAATAGTAGCGTGAGACGTGGGAGACGTTCAAGACATGAGAACTCTACGAGAGGTAGAAATTTCAGTTGGTGACTTTAAAAAAACGAAATTTGTGTTGTTCTAGGATAACAAAGGTGGAGTACTACCATAATCAATATGCTTTTCGACAAAAGTTTGTGTGATAATTTGGAAGGAGAAGTGAAATCTGGTCTCTCTAATCAATTCAACTGCTTGAGTTAATTCTACAATCAATATGGATAATAGGATTGAGGGGTAGGAGGTGCAGAATATGGTTTTTGATAGTAATCATGATGAATGAGACATGATTCTAAACAAATTGAGAGCAGAGATTAATGTGAGCTGATCAAATTTATCGGCACAAGAAGATGGTTGGTGTCATGTGCTGCGTCCATATTTTTGGGGAAGATACACGGATGAGCATGTCAATTTCCAAACGTCTCTACGTATACAAAAACAATGATGAATGAGACAAGACTCTGAACCGGTTGAGAGCAAAAATTAATGTGAGCTGACCAAATTTATCGGCACAAGAAAAGGATACGTGTCATGTGCCGCACCCATACTTTTGAGAAAGATACATGGATGAGCTTAGGGGAATGTCAATTTCCAAACGTCTCTGCCTGTACAACAATAATGATGAATGAGACGTGACTCTAAACAGATTGACAGCAGAAATTAATGTGATCTAACCAAATTTACGGACACAAGAAGAGGGTACATGTCATCTGCCGCTCTCATATTTTTGAGGAAGATATACGGATGAGCTTGGAGAATGCCAATTTCCAAACGTCTCTGCACAAACAGATTTTCCTCTATTTTGGCGTATGTGCGTGAATAACCGAGATTTCTCTTCAAATTATAAATAATACATATAGTTGGATGTGTAAAAGCCTGGTGCTTAGTAACTACTTCAAAGTCCGCATGAGGCATGCAGGTCATTATATTGCATCTAATTTATTACAGTTTTTCTTCATATACAGTTATCTCGATATGCAAGTTGTCCTAATCTAGTTACAAAGCAAACCTGATGAGAACAGACAGCTCCATGACTTCATCGACGAATTTGACTAGCAGGAACTCAAATGGAGAAGTAGCTTGTAATCCTTGGGAGAGGTTTAGTCATGATGTTTGTGATTTGGTTCTTGGTGGAGATCGAATGCACTTCGAAAAAGGTTTTGCTTAATGTGAAATCAGAAAAATGAAAAAGGATCATGATACGCTTCTGTCTGACCTGAAAGTTGACGGACTGTTAAGGATGTGGCCTCAAGGCCGTTATCACACCAACACCAGGTTGAGTAGGGTGACAGAAAGATTGATCGACTAATATTAAATATGTTGCCTCAAGATTATTACACCACAGGGTTTAGGGAAACGTGAAAGATCGAACATGAACTGTTGAGTATGTGGCCTCAACGTTATCACTCCATGAGGTTGACGTTAATGATAGGGCGAGCTCACCCAAAAGTGCTCGTAAGCAAAATTAGATCAGTTGTGCTATCGGCTAGCTAGAGCATCATACTCTACTCGGTGGAGGACCATATATACCATTTTAAGGTGCTTGCAAGCAAACCAATTACCAATCGATAAGGAAGTTGTTATCTAAGTAGATTGTAGGCCCTCCAGGACGATCATCGGGACAAGCCAAGCTTGCGAGTGAGCTGCAATAACAAATAATCTGTTCGACGGCTTGCTAGTTGATCAGTGGATAGCTGTGGGATTTTGCAAGAATTTACAAGCTTAAATGATCATGATTCTTGATAGAGAATTGGGAGCATAGTCGAGCAATTAGAAAAGACACTACTTTCGAGAAAATCTTTGTTGATTTTGGTATTCCACTCTCAGAATGTGAGAGCAGAGAAAACATGAATCACATTACGTTCAGAAACCTATTTGGGTTTGTTGGATTTGTTACGATATAACTAACAGGTTAAGATTTAAATTAATCTATCCTAACCAGTCGATCTTAGATTTGTTGACTGGTAGTCATGAAAACCATCATTACAGTCAACGGAGGTCAAAGGATTTATTGACCGGAGTTATTAGCTTTGATTCGTCGGAGTTATTGATCGACGTAAATCAGAGAGTCGTTATTAAGGACGGAGGGAGGAGGAGACGTTGTGGTTCCACTATATATAGACGGGAAATCCAAAGAAATATCATCAAAAAATACATACCTGATTTCCTCATTGATCCAACTCGTCGGAGCCCCCATCCGACGACCTTCAAGTGGTATCAGAGCCACTGTGCCGCCCCTATCCGCGGGACACTGCCGCTGTCCAAAACTCCCCTGCCACCCGCGACCGTGCGCTGCAAGCACGACCGTCATCCATCGCGCCTCCCCTCCTCGTGCGCTGCACCACTGCCTACACAACCATCCTCGCCTCCGTCCCGTGCCGGCCCGCGTCCACCGCACGTTGCAGGCCGACGACCATCGTTGCCCACTCGAGCTACCACTCTTCCGCGCAGCTCTGCCCCTGCCCACGGAAGCCACTGCACGAAACCCCTGCACGGGTGCCGCCGATCACCGCCGCCCACACGCGCTGTCGCCTCCTCCTCCTCCCGCGCAACTCTGTCCTTGCGCACGGCGCCGTCGCCTCCCAACACGGTCGTCGACCACCACCTCCGCATGCCGCTGGAACCCCCATTTGCCGGTGCTCTTCCACGCAAACCCACACAGCACTCGCCGCACAGATCCGCCACTGTGTGCACGTCGAAACTCGCGCGATCGCCAATCTGTGGAAACCCCCGTGCGTCGCCCCTGCTTCGCACCACGCGAGCGTCCGCTCCCTTGATCGCGCGCTGCCTAGCATCTCCCGCACAACCTCTGGAGCAACGCCTCCATCTCCGCGCGATCGTCCAACGCGCTCCTCCGGCCTCGCTCCACCTCCGCTCGATTTCACCCCCTTTCCTACCCTATGATCTTCGGAGGAGGTTAGCTTTTTTTTTTTAAAAGAAAATATAAGAGGAATGATATTATTTGGTTAAATAGATATTGCATGATTAAAACAAAAGATTAATTAATGCATGTTTAAGAAAATAATCTGATTTTAACATATGCATGCTTAATTTAGGAAAATAAATTAACTTGATTAATTGCAATTGAAAATTAAAATATTGTTGATAGGAATTCAATTTTTGATTAAAAATTACTTTGCATGCTTTAAAGTATTATAATAATATTGCATGATTATTTAAAATTATATCTCATGCATGATTTAAGTTGGAAATTGGAACTTTGCTTGATTTCTGGAATTAAACTTTATCAAATAATAGAGTTTATTTTGATAAATTCTTGAAATTAAATTTCTTGTTGAAATTTAAATAGCAAATTTTAAATTTAGAATTTTATTATTTGTTGTAGATTTGAAAAATGGCTAGCAAACTGTTCACAACAGAATTGGCTAAGATAGAGAAATTGAATGGGGCTAACTATGAGATGTAGTATCAGAAAATCAGACATGCACTAGAATATAACAATATTAAACATGTTATAGAAGCTAATCCTCCAGAATTGCCAAATGACGCTTTTGAAACGGAAATAAAAAAACATGAGAAATTAAAAATTGATGACAAAAAGGCTAAAAACCTTATGTTCATGTTTATGAAGGATAGTTTATTAAAATGTTTTGAAATATACACTACATCTTACACATTGTGGAATGTTTTGAAGGAAAAATATGATAAAACAACAGAAATGACAACTCAACTTCTCCTTCAAAGGTATAACTCTTGCAAAATGCTCGAGAAACAAAATGTAGTAGAACATATAAACGACATGATAGTTATGGCTAAGGACTTAAATTATTTTTTTTTGGCCATGGTAAGTATTAGTGATATATATTAGCCACGGCGTGAGCCAGTGGTCAAAAAGAAGTAACAAAATTTAGGCAATGTTCATGCCAATATTACAAATGCCAAGATTGGCAATGTAAAAGCGAAAATTAAGGCAATGTTCATGCCAATATTACAAGTGCCAAGACTGGCAATGTAAAAGTGAAAGAAGTAGAAGGTAAACAAAGGACGAGTCTACTGCTGCATAATATCATCAGACGGGGCAGCAGCGATAGAGGGGGTGTTGGAGTCGACGGAGGGAGGAGCTTCAGCAGAGGCAGGAAAGGTTTCTGCCCAAGCAGCCTTCATTGAAGCGACAGAGCTCCTCAAGTCCTCCTTGTCATTACCCGGAAGAAGGGATTCTAACCAGAACTCCATTAGTCCAATAATATCAGAAATAGAAATAAACACTGGTTTAGAAATGTTCCGAAAAATCCTGGCATTCCTCTCTTTCCAGATAACCCAAAAAATGGCCTGAATGAGGAGGGGCCAGTTGAAACTTGACAATGGGTAATTAAGAGCAGGTTTATGTGCATGTGCAAATAATGATGACATTGCAAATGTGTAAAAAAGAAAACAACATTACAAAGGCGTGCATGCAAAAAGACACCACTAAAAAGGATAACAAATGCAAGGCATGGAAAAAAGGCAAGCAAGGAGAAAAGTCGAAGCAAAGGAGAAACCAAAAACAAAGCCGAGATCTGGTTATCCCCAGCAGAGTCAGCAGTTCTTGTAACCATGCCGACGACAGCCTCGAGGACTTTGGTGCGAAAGGCCAAAAGACACGAGGATCGGCAAAGTCACGGCAAAAAACAATAAAAATAAATATGCAAATGCCGGAGTCGCCACCTAGTCTATTAAAATGGAAGACGAGAAAAACCATATAAAACATGCAAATCATGCAATGGAAAAGTAGATCATAAACCAGAAATGGGTAAGGATCTCTGTTACGCACGAGGAAGGTATTAGGCACCCTCGTGCGCCTGATAAATCGGTCTTCTATTGGTTTCTCATTTTGCTTAAGAAATGTCGACTTTTCAGCCTTTTCTGTACGCCTGAGGGCGATATGCCATGCCATGCTAATGTGTGTGGTGTCTAAAATACGGGTGCATGATGTGCAAGGGTGTGTCCTAATGCTCAGAAGTATCACTTGTATTTAGGTCAAGTGTCGTTGCAAAGATATTGCATAAATAAGATCAGGGATCTAGTATTTTGAGCGCTTTTTCATCCTTGCTTTACTACATGCTATGTATGATCTAATATGCATTGAAATGGCCAAAAATAGAAAAGGGTCTTCCTGGATATATCATGAAAGAAAACCAAGAAAAATCCAGAAGCAAATCATGTCGAGAAAGCATGCTAAAAATCATATGAAAACCTGCTGTGTGCTACTGAAAACAGGCTGATGCGCCTGTTAGGTGCGCCAGACTAGTGCTCCAATCTAGTGCGCCACCTAGGTGCTCCTATGTGGGCCAGAAAGATGTACTGAGGGAAAACAGAAATCCATGCGGTGCCAAATCACATGAGAATGCATTCCAAAAACTCATGCCATGTAAAATCCTTCGCAAAACTTGGAAAAAGTGAAAGAAATGCAAGCGCAATGACTTGTGGACCCTGTGCTCAAGGGCTGGTAGCCTCAAACAAGACCCCACCTATTTATGCTAAAATGAAAGAAGCAAGACTCAGCCATGTTACTGGATCATGGGCTGATGCATAAGGTTCTCCATGTAGGAGTAAAGTGCAACAAGCCTACCAGATTCTGACCAAGGACTGAATATCCAAAGGGAGAAAACAAGTAGGAAACAATCTTGCTTTCAACTGAAAACATGCATGCAAAACCATGGAATATCAAAGAACGAGCAGTAAAAGAATCAGGCTCAAAGTCATTCCGAAAACCATGCAAATAGGTATGCAAAAGTGAATGTTTTGCTCTCTGACCAGTCTGGTGCGCCAGAGTGGTGCTCTGGTTTGGTGCGCCATATAGGTGGTCCAGATTGGTGCTCCCCATAAAATCTGGATCAGACTGCAATCTAATCCAGAATCTGACTCAGAATAGAGATGGGTGATTTATATTAATGCAGGTTGATTTATACGGATGTTAAAAGCTGAAAGTATGACAGGATGCATATGATCAAAGCCGTCTTACTATCATTTGATTAAAAACAAGATGATTTAATGGATTCATGGCAGAAACGTATACAAAATGCAAAAGAACAAACATGAAACAAGTAGACCCAACAAAACATATGTAAGTGATGATCATACCAAGAATATCTCTACTGC
>JAMKQA010036875.1:0-31261 GCA_024699735.1 Posidonia australis | reverse complement strand
AGATTTCAGCACTAGAGTTTTTCTCCCAAAGTGTTGTCCTTGAAATGGCTGCTATGGAGCTCCTTTTATAGGAATCCAGGGATGGGTTACACAAGAGAAACCAAGGGTCTTGCAAACGAAAAGCCTCGAATATTCGTTGGCACATTCGTTTGCAAGGGTAACAGCCCGGAAGGTGGAAGGTCTGCAGCTAGAACTGGGCGCCTGCTTGGTGAGCCAGTGATGTGCGCCTAGTTGGTGCGCCTGGTTGGTGCGCCAACCCTGCTCAGATATTTTGATTGGGGCTCTGGCTAATGGGTTTGGGGCTCGATTCAAGGGCTGATCACATCCGAAGCAACATAATGACACTCATTCCTGGGTCACCTCAAAATCGGGGTGTCTACAATTACATAGAGCTCTTTATGATTTAAAGCAAGTTCCTCGAGCTTGATTTCAAAGGTTACATTCCATTCTTTTAGTACTTGGATTTATTAACAGTAAATTTGATCCTTCTTTGTTTATTAAAAGGCAAGATAATTCAATAATTCTTGTATTGATCTATGTTGATGATCTTACATTACTGGTAATCATAGTTCTCATATTGAAACTCTTATTTAGTCTCTATGTCAAACATTTGATTGTTAGGATGTAGGCCGTTTAGGTTTTTTTTCTTGGCATGGAGGTGCAAACGGGATAATCAATCTCTTTATCTTACTCAGAACAGGTATGCTAATGATTTTCTTGTATGTTGTGAAATGACTAATTTTTCACCATGTAATACTTCTCTTGTTATTAGAGCTTCCTTGTTGTCAAATGATAGAGAACTTCTACCTAATCCTACTATTTTATCGGAGTATGATTAGTGGACTTCAGTACTTAATTCTTTCTAGACCTGATATTACTTTTGTTGTTAACTCTGCTTCTCAATTTCTTAAAGAACCCAAGTTGTCACATTTTCACGCTGTAAAATGAATTCTTCGTTGTATCAAGGCTATAATAACTCATGGACTTTTTTTTACTCCTAGTTCTATTCATACTCTTTATGCTTATTCTGATGTTGATTGGGCTGGTGATTTCTTAGGTCGTTAGTTAATTAGAGGATCTTGTGTGTTCCTTAGTAACAATCTTTTATCTTGGACAGCAAAGAAGCAATCCACTATATCCCATTCAAGTGCAAAATCTGAGCATCGAGCTCTTGCATCAACTGTTGTTGATCTTCGATGGTTTTGTTATTTACTTCGTGAACTTGGTATTCCATTATATACTCCTCCAATCTTTTACAGTGATAATATGGTTACACTTCAATTATCTCATAACTCAGTTTTCCAAGGTAGAATTAGACATATAGAGGTTGATTATCACTTCATTCCTGAATTGGTTGCAAAAGATGCTAATCAATTACAATATGTTTCATCAACAAGTTAAGGGAGTATGAAGGAAGTATTCAATTATACTTCAATTGATTTAATCAATTAACGTCTAATTTTTCTCTTTGTACTACAACGTTCAACTTAAGGAGTATGAAGGAAGAATTAGTTAGAAGTTGAAGGAAGAGGTAGTTACAATTATTACAATTATTACAATTATTAAGGTTGTTGGAATATTGTGTTTAAAATACAACGTGGTGGTTATGAAGCTGTCATGGGACTATTTGCATCGGTGGATATGTGTGTATATATATATTGGTTGTGATATATACATGACCTTATTTCCCTTCTTCTCGCTTCTGCTTTCACCTCATATCTCGCAGAAACGTATTTAGATTTTCCACAACTTATTGGTGAATATATTTTATTTTATCAGAAAAAGAAAGAAGAGAGAGAAAGAGGAAAATTGGAAATACCAAAGGCAAGTGCTTCTTCTGTTCGGATCGATTAGAAGAGAGGGAAGACTTCGATTGTTCGGCAAGTCCGTCATCCTCCCCTCCCCTACTCGCATCTCCACCCACCGATGGCTTCTCGGAAGCCCCAGAGAAGCCCGGAGGAGATCGAGGACATCATCCTCCGCAAGATCTTCCTCGTCTCCCTCACCGGCACGGAACCCAACAACCCCAGCAGCCTCGTCTACCTCGAGCTCACGGCCGCCGAGATCCTCAGCGAGAGCAAGCCCCTGATGCTCTCGCGGGACCTGATGGAGCGGGTCCTCATCGACCGCCTCTCCGGGGACTTCCCTGGGGCGGAGCCCCCCATGCCCTACCTGCTCGGGTGCTACCGCCGGGCCTGCGACGAGGCCAGGAAGGTCGCCGCCATGAGGGACCCCAAGGTCCGGGCGGAGATCCAGTCCGCTGTTAAGCAGGCGAAGAGGATGGGCGTCTCCTACTGCAGGATTCACCTCGGGAACCCCGATATGTTCGGTGGGAGCGTTGAGGGCAACAAGAAGGAGATTGGACATCTGCTCGACTTGGTCTTCTCCGAGGTGGCCAGTTCGTTTGACGTGTTGGGAGGGAGTAGCTTGGGGAGTGGGGTTAGTTGCCCGCCGGGGTTTCTCGAGGAGTTCTTTGGGGACTCCGATGTGGAGAGCTTGCAGCCGATTATGAATGTTTTGTACGAGAAGTTGAAGGCCAGTGTGGTCAAGGTCTCTGCGCTTGGGAACTTTCAGCAGCCATTGAGAGCCTTGATGATGTTGGTTAAGTACCACTCCTGTGCTGTCTGTTTGGTGAAGCATCCCAACTGGATACCAGGCAGCAATGTGGGGCGTCTAATGGAGGTAGAAAGCATAATTGGAGCTTTCTTCCATGTCAGTGCTCTAACTGATCATTTCATATACAAGAGCGAGCCTGATGTTGGGTTAGTTTTTGTTTCATGACCTATAAGTACTTCCATATTAATTGGTTTTGTTATCTTTGATTGTTATCATTATAGCTCTCAATGCATGCATTCTTGTGTTGCATCTTTAAGTAAGGGTAAATAAGGAACAAAAACTTCTTTTTAGCTTAGGTGATATATTAAATTCCAAATATTTTAGGTGGAATTTGTAAATGATGGCTTATGATGACCATCATTTTGGATTCTCAGGAAAACTACAACGACAATCCAAATAAATATTTATAAGAATTTCCAAAATTCAATAGCACACCTCATTCTTCCCTTGGCAACAAGAAAAAGGTGAGAAAGCATAGTTATCATGGCATCAGAGTTCCAACTACAAGCTAGGGTGCCTTAGGCAACCCAAAATTAGGGGATTTTATCTTATTAATTACATAATATAGACACATTATTTTGTCAAATTCAAACTATATTAAATGTTAAATAGCATTGATATATACAATAATAGGAAGATTTAGACAAAATATCATGAAATTCACCATAAAAGTAGAAATTAATATCAAATAAAGTGATTAGGTGTGCAAATGCGCCACTTAGGGGTGCATCAAGGGACTCAAGGAAGGGCACCTAGGCTGGCAGTCCTGGCACCCAAGGCGCACATGCCAAGGCACCCTAGGCATGCTTCAAGGTGCCTAAGGCGTACAATTTAATTAAGCCATGGCATCTTGATGCCTAAACACAAGAAGGTGCCTAGGCACCCCCTTTAGTTACCATGAGTGAAAGCTTCATCTATGCATATCAATATGACCTCATTTCCTCATAGATGTACAAGAAGGATGTTTTGATACTGACTATCTATATCCTTTTATCGATAAACAATTACAAATTACATTCTTTAATAAGGATGTGTTTTGTTGTATGTTTGGAAAAGCATTCAATGTGCTTTGGAAACTCATAGTTGAGTAGTTGATGTTGGAATCCAAGATTGTTCGGTACACTATACAGAAGCATGGAAAAAGGTTTAAAATTAGCTATTCATTGTTAGAAACATGAAGACATATATATCTTCAGCATCTCTGATCTTATGTAAGGTGAACAAATAAACACAAGATAAATTAGCTATTCATTGTTAGAAACATGAAGACATATATATCTTCAGCATCTCTGATCTTATGTAAGGTGAACAAATAAACACAAGATAAATTAAGATTTATCTCCAAATTTGGTCCAACTTTCTTTGTGTTTGTACAAAAGGTGTGTAGTTTGAGATCCCTGGACATCTCCCATAGATATTACTAAAATAGTTCTATTAACATTTGTGGTTAGTGGTTAAGCTTATTAGAGTCATGTAATAGGGTAAACGGATATCCATTTATGTCCAACCATATATATGTGTAATGTCTTAACCTAATAGTGAATATACAATCTTTCTCCTTCATCTTTCATGGTACTAGAGCTTTCAGGTTGAAACACTAGCCGTTGGCCACCTTTCTTCTCGTCTTCGGCCAACTTCGGTGCCGACGAACCCATCTTTGGCTATCTTCGGCTCCGTTAGGACCTCCTCTCCCGTTTTTAGCCACCTCTAGGGCCAGCAGAGACTCCTCCACCATTTGCAGGAGCCTCTTGGCCCTACTCTGCTGTCTGCAAGGGCCTCTCGGCCCTGCTCTGCTACCGTCCAGCCTCTTGGAGCCTTTTTTTGCTGGCATCAGGGCCTGATCGGCCCTGATCTCCTGCTGACAGGCTATTCCAGGCCTGTTCGACTGCTGCTAAGGGTGTTCCATCCTTCTTCCTGCCTTCAGTGGCATCAATTGCTATTTCCTCTCAGTGATGCACTTGTGATGGGTACGTAGAAGGCTTCTACTACTACTACTAGTCATCAAATCGGTAACTATATGTTGAATAGCTCATTAAATGGGCTGTGTACACTTTCTTTTACTGCTATTGAGGGTGATTATTCTTGTCTACCTGAATTACTAAATTCCTAAGGCTTTTTTTTTCTTGTTTGAGTCAAGACTTGGGGCATTTTTCTGCGCTTATTGCATCAAACATAGTTGTATTCAGATTTGATTTGTGTAAATTAGAATGGCCTCCAAGGAATCTTTTGTAAGAATCTAAGTGGAATTTTAGAAAAACTTGATGGAAAGAATTACAGTGTGGGTACAGAGTTTCGAGACATTTCTGGTCGCTCACCGCAAAGACATTTTACACAATCTTTTCCTGATGTAAAGGATGATGCCTATGAAGATTGGTTTGTCGAGGATTCAATCATTGTTTCCTAGATGGTGAACAGTATGGAATCATCCATTGCTCGAGGAGTGATGCTTCTACGTCCTGCAAAGAAAATTTAGGATACCTTGAAGATGATGTATGGATATGAGTAGAATATTTCTAGGGTTTTTGAGGTATATGAGTAGATCTTCACATTGAAGATGTGTGACAATTCAGTACAGGAGCACTTCTCTTCACTTCGATCTCTCCTTGAGGAACTTGATTTATATCAATCATTGACATCAGACATTGTTACGATACGTCAGAATCGTGAGGAGCTTATCTTTCTGGTTTGCCTCCCGAACTTTCATCTCAAGTTTGGAGTCAAGTTTTGGTTTATATTCTACTCTTAGCTTAGAAAGTACATTTGCTTAGGTTCTTCGTATCGGATCATTCAACTATGGCTACCACTCGTGGTTGTGGTCTTGGTCGCAGTTCTGGCAGAGGTGGCTGAGGAAGGATCGATGTCAGAGGTCGTACTCCATGTGAGCACTGTGGCTGCACTAATCACAGGTCTGATCGTTGTTGGAAAAAGTTTAGGAAACTAGATTGGGTACAGGTTTCTACAGAGATACAAGGTATGCCTGTAGTTGCTTCCATCGTTAGTGCATTCAAGGAGTACGTCAAGTTCCTTCAGTTCAAAGAGACTTAGATTTCTGCAGTGATGGCATCACATGCTACTACTTCTACGTTACGTATTTCTGGTCTATTAGTTTCTAGGGATAGTTCTTGGATTATTGATTCAGTGGTGACCTTTATTCTCACTTATCTCAGTTATCCGATATTAGATCAGTGTCTATTACTGCTGGAAGGACTTGTTGTGTTTCTAGACAAGGCATAATTTGTACTATGTCTCATTTAATATTGGACAAAGTTCTTTATTTACATGAATTCTCAGTTAATCTTTTGTCAATTAGTTCCATTACGAAACATCTTAATTGCTTTGTGATATTCTTTCCTTTTCACTATATCTTTCAGGACTTGTAGACGGGGAAGAGGATTGGTTTGGGGTGTGAAAAAGGTCAAGGGATTTATTTGCTTATTAAAGATGAGATACCTCGAGATCTTGCATCGTTAGTTTCCATTGTAGATTCGTCTATTATATGGCATTGTCACTTAGGTCATCCTTTTCATTAGAAATTACAACAAGCTCTTCCTTAGATGTCTATTTTTTCTTTTTAATGTGAGTCTTATGAGTTAGGTAAGCATCATTTTGCTACCTTTCGTCATCTTCTTTTAGTTAGAAGTGAAGATTCTTTTGAGTTGATTAATTGTGATGTGTGGGTCCAATTAAAATACCCTTTATGTCTGGTTATAGGTATTATATTATCTTTATTGATGATTATTCACGTATGGCATTGGTTTATTTATTGAAAGAAAGAGTTAGTGTACTTGATACTATCAAAAAGTTTTTCATGGAAATAATAAATTAGTACTCTATTTGTCCTCAAATTCTTCGTATTGATAATGCATTGGAATTTACTTAAGTAAGTCTGCGCCAATATTGTGAATCTCTTAGGGTCATTCAGTAAACCTTTTGTCCACATATATCACAACAAAATAGTGTAGTTGAATGTAAACTTCGTCATATACTTGATGTTGCTTGGTCTCTCATGTTTGAGATGTAGGTTCTCAAGTATTTACGGTCTGATGTTGTTTTAACAATCTCTTATCTTATTAATCGTATGTTATTTACACCACTTGGGGGAAAATTCCATTTAGGAGGTTGCGTTCTGATGTAGATATCTTTTTCCTTATTCCTTGGATTTTTGGCTGTATTACCTTTGTTTAAGATTTGATCCTAAACTTGGATAAACTTGCTCTAAGGTCCATTCAGTGTGTGTTCCTGGTATATATTCGTACTCAGTGAGGTTATCGGTGTTACATTCCTGTTGTCAGGAAATACATTGTCTTTGTTGATGTTACTTTTCACGAAGATTAGTACTTCTTTGATAGTATTTCGTCTTTATCTGAAAGGGTACCTTTACCTTGTATTGTTGCATCTGGTGGTACTACTGATAAAGAGGTATTAAAGTCTTTACAGGTATATTAGTGACGATCATGTCCCTTCATAGCCACTTCTTCTTTATCATTTGCAGATTTGCCACCTTTAAACCTTCACTTGCCTATTACCATCTAGAAAGAGACATGTGTCTCCATAGTACATCTCATTTCTCATTTTGTTAGTTATGATCGCCTTCACCTTACTTTTTGTACGTTATGAGGGATTTAGTGTTAGAGTATATGAAGTTCTTTGTAATAAGTTGGACATGATTAATATATATGTTTTAACTTGAGGGGGAGTGTAGTTAGTGGTTAAGCTTACTAGAGTCATGTAATTGGGTAAATGGATATGCATTTATATCGTACTCTATATATGTGTAATGTCTTAACCTAATAGTGAATATACAATCTTTCTCTTCCATCTTTCAACATTAACACATTATATTGTGGAAACCCTATGTATAATTTCTGGATCCAACGGTACGTTGGCTCATAAGCCTTCTGGCCTAGACAGTCTTGGCTCAGTTATGGCCCCAGACTTTTTGGGCTTCATCATGATACAAATGAAGTACTGAACCACTCTAGAGTCTTGTACTGGATTTGGTATGGGTTGTGTTTATTACTTTCGGGCCCTATAAGACTAGTCCAACCTGACAGTTATTGTCATGTCCCAAATGAGGTTATTTTAAAGGCTTGTTGCTTTAGAGTGTGTCTGAGCTGGCACAAAAGCTTGCTTTTGCAAGTGCTAGTTGCCAAACAATCATTAAAGTTGATAGAGACCATTAAGTAGGTAACAAGGTCATCAAGCTTAAAGGCGGTTCCAAAGTGATGGCCCTCCAAAACGCTTTAGGTGAGAGATGATGTACTAGTCTGATTGACATGTGGTAGTAAATTTTAGTATAACGAAAAAAACACAAAAAATGGCCAACATGTGATAATATGAAATAACAAACCTCATAATACCCTCAATTACGAATAACAAGTGTAACACTCAACTCGAAACACCTATTGAGGTGGTTCGGTGGTAAGGTGTCCCATTCAAAGGACCCTAGTTGAGTGATCTTGGGTTCATATATTGGGGAATGGCTATGGGGAACGAACATAACCAGGTGTACTGCGTGTGAACCCCTACTATTGATCCCACACTCTTCACCCAATTGTGGCAATAGGTCTAGGTAATTTCTGCATCATAAACAAAAAACACACAACTACAAATATCAAGTAAATTGTAATGCTCATATTTCAAGCCTCAAATATAATTTTCATTTGAATTAAAATTGAACATAGTTGATGCAATATGGTAATCGCTAACGGTGATTAAAATGAGAATGTGTGAACTGTGAAAACTACATGCTGCATAATTTATAGTTTGTGATGCAGTTATCCTCGGTGGTGATTAGTGTAGTTACTGAAACTTAGTGTTTTCACTGAGAGGTGCATGATTTCTATAATTTGCGATGGATTTTCATCCTTAGCAGGGAGTATATAATGACTAAAACTCAATAAAATTAAAGCTAAAAAACATGAGAGAATCATGGTTGGGCAGGGGACCACATCAAGCATATATAACTATGGGTGCATAGTGTGGTTGCATATGCAGTTTTATGTCGTTCTATTACTAAAAACAGACAAATAAATTGAAATATACTGAAATACACATTTATTAGACAATTGCTATGTAGTTAGAATCAATATTCAACCACTAAGATACTAGAATACATGCTTATATTCTTTTTCTTTGGGGTCAGGGCAGAAATACCCCTTTTCTCGTTTTTGTATTTCTTCTTTTCATAAAGAATTGGGTAAATGGATATACTGTAATTACCCAACCCAATTAAATGTCAAGTGCTAAGTAAAGTTCAATATGCATCCCACTGCATATGACATGTGTTGTGGATGTCTCTTCAAAATGCTTATAGCCAGATACAACCACACAAACCACATTTGGAGCACACTGGACTTTTAAAACAAGGGAAAAAAAACGGTATTACTGGTGAGTTGCTAGCCTGATTGAAGCAAGGCAATGACTCGTAAAGTACAAAAAATATAATATGTTGACAGAGCCAAATCTATGCTATTGTGTTCAAACATCAAATTTCCATATAGAGTTCACTTAAATGAATTAAACATAATTGCTGCAATCCAAAACAATTACTAAAAAAAGAGAAAATATATGAAGCACTGAGCAGTACATGATTTATTCAATTTGTGGACTGTTAGTGGAAGAAAGGAAAGGAAAAAGTGAGGTAACATATCTCTTAAGAAACTGAAAACAAATAAAAAATAAGAAGAATATTGAGAAGCTTGTTAGAGGTAAACAAGGGTTGTTGGACTGTTGAAGTGTTTGAAGATTGCCTGATGGAGGAAGGTAATTGTTGCCAAGAGACTAAGAGAGTATTGTTCGAGTAGAGGAAGGAAAGCTAGACCAGCTTAAGGGGAAGCAGAAGACCTAAATTTTGTCATCTTGATATGTGGTTGTTGGGGGGGGGTGGGAGGAGAGGGGTGTTTATTTCTTTCTTTTATTGTAAATTCTATTGTTGGGAGTCGGTGATCAGGATTTATCTGACCCATTTCTCAAAATAGAACTCCAAATGCTCACCTAAATCAAGCGCTAGGGAGTTGGGACCAAGATGATCAGGTAAGTCACACATGACTGATGCAACTGGCATATTTGGATGGCCTTTGTATGCATGGAGCAATTCGCTTGTGCCTCACCTTAATGATAAAAAAGAAGAAGGAACTTCTGCCTCTCCTTAGGCTGCCTTGACAACTCAGCGAACAGGAAATTGATTGCCGACTTCCTTAGCACCCTGAACCAGATGTATTTTCATCAAACAACAGCTGGAATGTGAGGACATACGGGTAAACAAGATTGATATCTGGATCTAATAGACTTGGATCTGAAAAAAACATTGCATGGGACCTTGACAAATCTTCTGTCCTTTGCAAAGGAGACACCACTTTATGATCTTGTAAGACAATATCAAGCTTAGATGGATGAATGGTAATACTTTAAGAGATAATAAATGAATTCATTTGCGATAGGAAGGGGTCCAATTAAGTAGTAAATGATAGAGAACCGATTTTAGTTGTTTGGCTATATTCAAAGTAGACCATTATGTGCACCTGTAAAGGAAAGGTGAATTAATTAATTTTGATATAGTTGAAGGAAGCAGTGGAAGACCTAAAATTACATGGCTAGAAATAGTGAAAAAAATATATCTAAGCATACATAACCTAACATAGGATATAACACTTGATAGAATTAAATGGAGAGCAAGGATTCATGTTGGTGACCATACATAATGGGATTCAGGCATAGTTGTTGTTGTTGTAAAACAATATCATGCACAATTGATCTCTGCACGTTATGCAGCTTGCGAAAAATTCTAGAAATAAATTCGTGAATGAGAATTGCTCACCTTTGGAATTAATTATTTATTAGTCTTTGCCATTCAAATTTTCTTACATATGTTTTGAAAATTCCAGGCAGCAATGCTTTCAAGATTCTTCAAATCATCGACAAGCTGATTTGTACTCTTCATTCACAACAATCAAGGCTGTTATGAAAATTTTGTATGATGGTCTTGGAGAAGTCTTTCTTATTTTGTTGAAAAATGTAGAAACCCGAGAAAGTGTTCTTGAATATATTGCAGTAATGATTGAAAAGAACACATCAAGATCTGGGATGCAGGTATATTTTGTGTTTACCATATTTTCCTAATATGCCACTCAAGAAGTTTCTATATAAGTTAAGATGGGATGTAATTGTGTTTCAGGTGAATCCACTAGCTTGTGCAAGTAATGGTTCATTCCTAAGTCTTAGTGCTGTTATGCTTCGACTTTGTGAACCATTCTTAGATGCCAGCTCATCAAAGAGGGACAAAATTGATCCAGATTATGTTTTGTATGGTAACCGAATGGACTTGAGGTTTGTTTCTTAGTGAGTTTGGTTTTTTGGCTTCCAATGATGTTCTTTTCAACTTATGTGATAACTTTTGTTTTTTCTGTTGGAAATGCTGGTTAGACAATTAACAGCTTTGCATGCAACATCGGAGGAGGTTACAGCATGGATAAAGAGAGATAGTCTTGCAAAACCCAATGGATTCGAACAGACAAGTGATAGAATGAGCAGATCACTACAGTCGCGTGAAGCCACAAGCTCTGGCCATGATCCTGGATCTTTTGCTCTTTCGAATGTGAAGCCATTGAGGGGCTGTGATGGAAAGAATAAGTACTCATTTATTTGTGAATGTTTCTTTATGACTGCTAGGGTACTTAGCCTGGGCTTAATCAAATCATTATCAGACTTCAAAAATTTGATGCAGGTATGGTTGATTCTCTGTAATTTCTGTGTTTTCTTCCCAACTTTTTATGGAATAGTTATCTTTACTTATTAATGAATCAGTCTGAAAATTCCTCCCTTAATATATTGTACGATAACTGGTTCTTTCAATTTATTCCTGTGATGCCATTTTGCAGGAGTTGTCACGGCATAAGGATGAACTATCACGTCTTGAATCCATGAGAGAACAGGGCGCTTCATCACGACTAGAGCAGGGCATATCTCGGCTTGAAAAAGAAATTGAGATATTATCACAAGAAAAATTCTGCTATGAAGCTCAGATATTTAGGGTGTGTATAACTAGTAACCTTGTTCATTCTCAATAGTCTGTGGTATTTGCTCTGATTTGTCTATGGTACTGATATTTTTGTGTACTCTGAGATGAACCAAAATTTTTATCATGCTTCTTGTTATAGATTGGTTTCATGGATGAGCATATGTGCTAATTAGGTGTGATTTCTTTTTGGAAGAGATAAAGTATGGAAGAAAAGTTTAAGCAAAGAGTTAGGGGTTTCACTTTTCTATTATTACTAGTTTTTTAGTGCTAACTGCACTAAGATGAATCAGTCTGGAAAAAAAAACGGTACTAAGATGAGATTATAAATTCAGTCGATAAGATATAAAAAGATACTGCTATTGCTAAAACACAATTGTTAATTTATTATGGCTTAGCCTTAAAAAGTAACATCTGCAAATCCACACCAAAAAGTCCTGGCAAATCCATAGTGCCTGACCCTTCACATAGAAGACTCACTGCGCACAACCCCCCCTCCCCAACCACAAGGAGATTTATGATAGCAGATTTTAGTGTAGCTTCTTTCAGGAATTGAGTTCTAGATGTGATTAGCAGGATCAAATGTAGCAAATTTTGGCGTATTAAAAGGAAGTCGCTGTAGAATCTCCATAATTTTGAAAAATTGAAATATTCAACTAGTGTCTTCATAGAAACACATACAGAAAATACACTATTGGAGAAAGTGTCATGTCGTGCTACTTTGTATCTCTGAATAAAATATTTGTCCATTGTGGTGAACCATGTTTGTGAGCGTTGCTTACCAAAAAACTTAAAATTACTTATATTCCCCAAGATGTCCAATTTACTTTGATTCTTCTTAAGATAACAGGGTTATGTCCAAATCCTTGGTAACATAATGTAGGTATGACTCACAGTAAACCATGTTTATGGTTAAAACCAATTCACTAGGGATTCTTTCCTAAAGACAATCATGTAGAATTCCTGGATATATACTGATTTACGTTGATGATTTCTCATTGCTTAGATTTTGCTATGTTCCAAAGTGAGTTATTTTATTGTAAACCTTTGTTTAGATCATGGTTCTTTATGGATCAATGTTAGTGAAGCTGTCGCCAACATTTGCTGAATTTTGACTTCTTAAAACCTTGTTGACCTATGTTGGATCCATATTGGTAGTTGTTGGGTGGAAACACAATTAAAAGTCTAGATATTTCTTGTCTTAAATTTCAAATTTCCTCTTGTTTTAGCACTTTAAAATATGTTAACAACTAAACTTAGATCATGATATTTTAGAAACTTTCAATTATCTGAAAATTAGAAAAAGAATTTTATAAAGATGATGTTGGTTCCTTTTCAAGAGTTAGATTTTTGAAATATTAAAGGTACAACATAGTTCAATTATGTTGGAATGATAAATGACGATGCTTGGTCACTGATTCACACATTACTTGGTTTTTAAAATTTCAACAGTATGACTTAATGTAATGTGGTACTGGTATTCAATCTACCTAGATATTCATTAGTGGTATTGATCAATAAAACCCAAGTAAAATGTAATTACCCTAATCAATATTTGGACGAGTCTCAATGACAAATTAAAACGTGAAATAAATAGAAGTTTAGAAAACAACAAAATTTAAACTTCATTAACAAGTTGATAATAAAAGGCTAGCCTGTAAATAACCGAGAACAGGACTGGAGAATGCAGGAAACAAAATATATTTAAAATCATATATAAAGAGATATGTTCTTCATTGGATATCAATTAAAAAAAATGATCAAAAATGTTTTTGGATGTTTTCAGCATTATGGATGCTTATGTTTGAAATTTATGTAGCTCTGGATGTCTATTATTTTTTTAGGTTACACTATCCTAAAAATTTGGCTGAAATACTATATTTAAGTGGACTTCCATCAATTTCGTGTTTTTCCATCATGCTTCTACCAATGTCCATATACGTCAGTTTTTGGAAGGACGGAATTCTAACTTGTTAGGAAGCATAGACACTCCATAGCAGACACTTGACACAGCTCCAAAATGCCAGCTGGTATTTTTGAATTTCTTTTAAATTGCTAGACACAGCCTGGTGTTGGAAGAGCACTTCGTAGACACGGCAAGGACACTTCCTAGACACACAAGATGCATTTTTAATTATGTAGGTTGTCCTTTTGGAGAGAAATTCGACTCGTCTTGGACATGTGTATTTCATATTTGGTTGTTTCTTAGGCACTTAGTTGTTTTTTGCAAACTTTTGAATTGTTATAGGAAAATAGAAAGTTAAATGAATATAGCTGCTCAGAGGATTAACAAATACACCTGCTAGTTCAGTTAGTGCCACTTTCAAGTTTTTTTTTATAAACAATTTTTTTATGATGCTAGTTATATAATAAGTTTATAATTAATTGAAAATTTTGCTGTGTTCCTCGACGTGTTTGTGTGCTATTTTTCTAGGATTAAAAAAGAACCAAGGAAGATTCTGACAATGATCATTGTGAAGTTTTAAATTGCAATGTTATTTTAGATTTCAAACTGAGGTTGGTTGTTTCCAATGGTTTTGGAAGCATAAGTTAAAGTTATTTTTAATGGTTAAATGAATATACTTTTTAGAGGCATAAGTGCATATTTGTTGTTTCTCTTATCATATGCAAGTTGAAAATATGATTAATTTTGTATGTGTATGGCCATCGTTATCTACATTCCAATGTAATGCTTCATATTTTATCTCATTTGTTTTCTATATTTTCTTTTTCTTTTTCTAGGATGAAGATTTTCTTCTGCGAGGACTGTCTTTTTACAAGCTTGTGGTTATTTGGTTGGCTAGTCTGGCTGGTGGATTTGGAATGCCTTTACCATTAAATTGCCCAATGAAATTCGCATGCATGCCAGAGCATCTGGTTGAAGATGTAATGGACTTGCTTATTTTAACCTCTCGAGTTCCAAAAGCTTTGGATGGATTTATCTTGGTGATCATTCTCTCTGTTTATCCTTCCAGTTGTTCAATCAATTTTATTTAATCAAAGAGACTCATTGACAAAATGCTGATATCTTGGCAGGATGAGTTTTTGAATTTTATCATCATGTTCATGGGAAGTCCATCTTATGTGAAGAACCCATATTTGAGGGCAAAGATGGTTGAAGTTTTGAGTTGCTGGATACCTCAAAAAAGGTGAACAAAGCGCAACGGAGATTAGTGAAATGAAGTGTATTTTATTAATGTTTGTTTATTCGAATCTATTCAATCAAGGGAGATAAATAAATAGGAACATTTCAGCTATTGTTTGTGGGGCATAGAAAAATGCTTGTCTTCTGTTTAACTGACATCATTTCTTTTATCATCTTGTGCTCAACTTGCAGTGGAATCTCTACTACATCTGCTCTTTTTGAAGGGCACCAGCTATCCCTTGACCATTTAGTCCGAAATCTTTTGAAACTTTATGTGGACATTGAATTCACTGGTTCTCATACGCAGGTAATGAGTTATTTCATTTTATTTTTCTACTAACTCGTGGACAAACATATGAACAAAACTTTGGAAGCCTTTATCTTTATTTTCACATTAACTTCGAGAAAAAGAAAGCTTATACATTATTTTCTCATTAACTTTTGAAACTGTCTTCTGGGAGTCTATGTATCCTTTGCCATAATTTTTGTTTGTTAAGTTTAATTTCAGCTGGGTCTATGGATTAATTTTAAATGCTTATGTAGTTGCTTGGTTAACATAATTCTGCAGTTTTATGACAAGTTCACAATTCGGCACAATATAGCTGAACTTTTGGAGTATCTGTGGAATGTTCCTAGCCATCGAAACACATGGACAAAGGTGATATGATCTTATTAATCTTCATTGCATTGGTATCTTTTGCAGAAAACTAATTCTTTTTCCCACTTGTGCCTTTGCAGATTGCCAAAGAGGAAGAGAAGGGAGTTTACTTGAATTTCTTGAACTTTTTAATCAATGATAGCATCTTTCTTCTTGATGAAAGTCTTAATAAAATTCTTGAGCTTAAGGAGCTGGAGGCGGAAATGTCTAACACTGTTGAATGGGAGAGAAGAACTCCTCAAGAAAGGGAAGAAAGATTGCAGTTATATCATTCACGAGAAAATGTTAGTATTACATTTTCCATTGAGGTTATCTAGGTAGAGTAGCCTAGGTTTCTGATATTGTTTTTTTAAATCTTGCGAATTTCTTGAAACACTGGTTTACAAAGTTGTTATTGTGGAAGATTAAAGGACTGTCATTTTCATGTCTTATTTTCCGTTTTTTTCCAGATTGTCCGTTTTGACATGAGATTGGCAAATGAGGATGTAGCGATGCTTGCTTTTACATCGGACCAAATTCCATCTCCGTTTCTTCTCCCTGAAATGGTGAAACTTATCTTTTCTTTGAAAGTGCTTTGTTATTAATAATTATGAAGGTGGTAACTTTCCTTCTTTATTGATGTCATTTTTTGAAGTCTTGCCCGCGGCATCTTGATCTTGATCAGGAAAAAGAACCTAAATCATATTTTAGTGAAATAGGTGCTTTTTTTGCTGACTTAATGTGTACCAGAAAATATTTTATGAAGGACACCTAAAATCTTCTCCCTGTCTTGAAAACATCTCAAAATGAGTACCAGAAAATATTTTAGGAAGGACACCTAAAATTTAATCTACAGCTCTCACTTAAGAAAAAGGGAATTTTCTCATATTGTGTTATTGACCACTATCTAGAAAATGGATCTAATTAATCAATAAATATGCACATTATGATCACCTAGCAGCATTGACGTTGATTTAACTCTGCATTTATAGGTGTGCTGTGTGTTGCTAGTAATAGCATGAAAGCTCTTCGACAAGTGAAGTTTTGATTCCTGAAAAGAAAAACTGTGTGACAATCTGTGTCATATTTTACTGTGTTGCCACTTGCCACTCTAGATGAGGGTCGTCATTCCCAATTTTACGATGAGTCACATCTATGATAAAGGATATGTAGTACAAGTAGACAAACATAGTCTTCAACCTCAGTTAAAAACGTAATCTTCCAAATTTATAAGTAGACTTGCTATTCTGGATGACTTTATTATTTTTATCATTTTTCATTTGTATCTACAAAAAAGTTTATCATGTTTTTTCTGTTAATTTCAAGAATGAATGATAGATTTGACTTTGGTTTTTTGGGTAGGGACGATAACAAACAAAAGAAAGAAAAAAAAGGCAGGACTATGTTAAAAAACAGTCATTCTGTTAATTTCATTTGTATCTACAAAAAAGTTTATTATGTTTTTTCTGTTAATTTCAAGAATGAATGATAGATTTGATTTTGGTTTTTTGGGTAGGGATGGTAACAAAAAAGAAAGGAAGTGTTATGAGAGAAAAATCAAAAAGGATCTCTATTGATTAGTGAGGAATACATATATATAGGTATTAGACACCCATGGATATATGAATATCCAATAATCCGTTTAACTACAAAAAACTATCCCCACTTATTCTAACACTCCCCCTTAAGCTGGAGCATACATATCAACCACGCCTAGTTTGTCACATAGAGACTCAAACACACCCACTGCGAGACCTTTGGTGAAGATATCTACTAGTTGCTATGAAGAGTGCGTATATGAAGTAGATATAACTCCATTCATAACCAGTTCTCTCACAAAGTGGCAGTTAACCTCGATGTGTTTTGTTCTTTCATGAAAGGTGAGATTGTTTGCGATAAAGATCACAGTTTGATTATCACACCTCATAGGCATAGGTACCTCAACATCACACCTAAGTTGCTCAAGCAGTGACTTCACCCACATCATCTCACACGTAGTCTGAGTCATAGATCTATACTCCGCCACCGCACTAGACCTGGACACCACATTTTGTTTCTTGCTTCGCCAGGTGATCAAATTGCCTCCCACATACGTATAAAAATCGACTGTGGATTTTCTATCACCTCTATCACCTACATATCGTAAATCTGAGTAGGCCTCAACTCTGATGTGATTATTTTTCCTATATACTAGACCCTTTCCTAGCGCCCCTTTCACATAAGATAAGACCCGAAGAGTACCTATCCAGTGTACCTTCCTAGGCTCATGCATAAACTGACTCAGAAGACTGACTGCATAAGAAATATCAGGTTGCGTCACCGTCAAGTAAATGAATTTACCAATCAACCTACGGTATTGACCAGGATCCTCTAGTAGCTCTAAGCTGCTTTCCCAAAAAGATGGTGACTGCTTGATAGGGATGCTTTCTGGTTTGTATCCTAGAAGGCCTGTCTCCTCTAAGAGATCTAATACATACTTCCTCTGTGATAGAGTCATCCTACAATGTCCATATGCAAACTCGATCCCCAGAAAATAGCGAGGCTTTTCCATGTCTTTAGTCACAAAGTGTCTGTGAAGATGAGTCTTTACCTCTGTAATTCCTTATGTATCACTCCCAGTCACTAGAATGTCATCCACATATACAGCCAGTATGACACATCCACGACTTGTGCGCCTATAAAATATTGAGTGGTCTACTGCACACCTCTGAAAGTCACCATCAAGTACCACCTGGCTAAACTTCTCAAACCACACCCTGGGACTTTGCTTTAGCTCATAGATAGCCTTCCGTAATCTGCATACATAATTCTCTCCTTGAGCAACGTACCCCGGAGGCTGCTCTATCAAGACTGTCTCAATCAGATCGCCATAGAAGAAGGCATTTTTGACATCAAGCTGGCACATATCTCAGGAATTATTCATTGCAAGAGACAACAACACCCAAATAGAATTGAGACGAGCAACCGGTGAAAAAGTTTCCTTGTAATCGATGCCATATGTCTGAGTAAAACCCCGAGTAACCAGTCTAGCCTTGTATCTGTCAATGCTGTCATATGCTTTGTATTTGATAGTATACACCCACTTGCAGGTGACCACTGTAGCCCCAGCAGTGCGGACCACTAACTCCAATGTACCACGACTAGTAAGTGCCGCAATCTCCTCATCCATAGCAGTCTTCCAATGTGGAAGAGAAAGTGGCTCCTCATAATTCCTGGGAATGGAGGGACAAGGCAAAACTACGGAAATGAGGGTGTAGAGCATCATAAGATACAAAATGAGAAATAGGATGAACAATACACAAACGAGTACCTTTTCAAAGGACTATAGGCATGTCTGAGGAACTAGTTGGCGGATTTGCATTTGCAGAGGATGGTCTGTCGTGAGGAGGTCTTGGAGGATGCTGTCGACGATATACCTGCAAGGATGAAGACGCTGGTGGTGGAACGACCGGTATAGACTGAGGATCAACATGTTGCAACTCGACAATCGAGGGAACAGGGACAGACACACTGGACTGTGGAGGAGCACTGTAATATGGTTCAGACTCGAAGAAAGTAACATCTGCAGAAACATAATACCGACGAGTGGGAGGATGAAAATACCGATAACCCCTTTAAGTTTGCGAATAACCGACAAAAACACACTTGATTGCACGTGGAGACAGTTTGTCTAATCCAAGGAAAAGGTCCTGAACAAAGGTCACACACTCAAACACCCTCGATGTCAGACTAAATAAGGTAGAGTATGGATGTAAACGACGAAGTGGAACCTCTCCACCAAGTAGGGTAGCAGGCATCCTGTTGATAAGGTAGGTAGCCGTAAGCACAGTATCAGTCCAAAGATGTTTTGGAACCTGCATATGCACCATAAGTGTACGAGTGACATCTAGAATGTGCCTATGCTTACGTTCTGCAACTCTATTTTGCTGTGAGGTATAATGACAGGATGTCTGATGGATGATACTCAGTGAGGCACACATAGAAGTGATGTTAGAATGCATGAACTCAAGTGCATTATCAGTTCTCAATAACTTGGGAGTCACATCAAAATGATTCTTTATTTCATTAAGAAAATTTCTGAGTATATCATAAATATCATTTCGATCTTTCAACAAATATACTTAGGACACTCTAGAAAAATCATCAACAAAAACAATATAGTAACTATGACCCGACACAAACTGGATGGACCCCATACATCACAATGAACCAACCCAAATGCTGTGCTACTAGACGCAAGACGTAACTGTTTAAACGAAGCAAGATGGTGTTTACCTAACTGAAACGACCCACAATCAAAACGAGACACAGACTGCCACGGTAAGGCCTGCTGGAGTTTCTGATGTCCCAGTCTATGGTGCCACAAGGAAGAAGACTCAACAGTAGATGCTGTAGAAGCGAAGCCTTGAGGAATCTCATCACGAACTAGCAAGTACACTCCATTTCCTCGATCACAGTCCAAATCAATTCTCCTCCTCGTCTGCAAATCCTGAAAGGTACAGTGAAAAGGGAAAAAAGTCATACTACATTTGAGCTGTTTTGTAATAGCACTAATGGACAATAAATTTACAGGGAAATCGGGGACAAACAGGACACTCTCTAGTGATAACTGTGAAGAGGCGTGGACCACTCCTTCACCAGAGACTGGGCAAGTTCGGCCATCAGCAATCACGACAGTCGAATATCAGATAACTGAGATAATTGTGTAAACAAACTATGAGTACCTGACATGTAGTAGCAACAGATACGGGGGCCTCTGTAATCATATTAGCTGTCTGAGGACGACCAATAATATCCCAGCATCGCTCAACTTGGTGACCCAACCGTCCACAGTGTGTACAACGTAGCCGTCCTCTGGTATCGCCACGACCACGTCCTCCTCGTGCACCATCATGTCCACGTTCACGGGTGACCGCAATGGCAGAAGGCTTTGACACTATATGAGAAGTAGCAGTAGACACTCGCATAGCCTTGCCGAACGTGGTATGAAGATCTGGTAGTACATCAACAACCAATACCTGTCTTCGAATCTGTGAATTGAGATCTGATTCAGGGCAGAGAGAAACACAGCAACCACTAGTTCTTCACGGTACTGATGTAGGCGGGTGATATCAACCGTCAGAGGCTGATGAATATCTAACTCCTCTAGTAAGGCTTGAAGAATAGTGAAGAGATCCTGAATAGATCTATCCCCCTACCGTAGAGTGAAAAGCTGCTCATAAATCTCACAAACTGTGGAAATATTCTTTTCGTATCCATAAGTGAGTCGAAGAGTATCCCAAATCTTCTTTGCTGGCCGTAATGATATGACACTACGTGCAACAGAAGACTCCATACAGTTAACCATCCAAGTAATAATCGTCGCATCATTGGCCAACCAATCTTCGTAAATGTCAGATTTGATATCTAGAAGAGGATCTGTAAGGTGCTTCAATTTTCTGTGTGCCAAAACAAATGTCTCAAAACTCTAGGACCACAGATGATAGTAAGGGCCAGAGAGTTTCTCAAAGGTGCCACTCATGTTTTTAACAAACGAATCACGGGATGACATCCTCACTGTTTTTTAGTAGCAAATCACAAATAGATGGTTAGAAAACGACGAAAAAAATAGACCAATTGTTCACTACGGTGTGTGGATGTGACATATCCACACACAACACCAATTGGAGACTAGAGAATGGCCTAAAACATGGCCAGGAGGGGTTGAACTGCCTTAACAAGTGGACGGGAGAGACAACCAGGCATCACTGGTGACACAACATCCCTGGTGACGTCGTACGGCCGGCGACGGTAGCGGAATGGTTGGCGGTGGACTGCAGGCCACGTACGGGCCTGCTGGCAGTGGAGGAGACCTTGGGGCACGCAGGCGGGAGGTCTGGAGGTAGCAGGAGGGGACGTCTGGCTCAGATCAGGCGATCGGCAGCGGCTGGCGGCGGCGAGTACGGCGTAGGTCAGGTGGCTAGGGTTTTTTTGTGGTTTTCTCCCTGTGCTTTGGTACCATGTTATAAGCGAAAAACCAAAAAAGATCTCTATTGATTAGTGAGGAATACATATATATAGGTATTAGACACCCATGGATATATGGATATCCAATAATCCGTTTAACTACAAAAAACTATCCCCACTTATTCTAACAGGAAGAAACGGCAGGACTATGTTAATAAACAGTCAAAGCCTCAAAAGGGTTCTCTAGCATTGAAGAATATGGTTTTCTTGGAGATGATCACACTTTCTGATTTGGCACTTGCTAGCTACACGAAAGGCAATCTATACGCTTAAAAAGGTGCTGTTAAAATGGCTAGCATGGGTATGTATAGAGGAGAGAGGTCTGTCCTAGTTGATCTGGTGGTTTGAAGCAGTTAGATGCCTTGCATTGATAATAATTCTTAAGACTCTGCGTATGTGGTAGAAACCTTTTGTTGTTCCTTTCTTGTGCTTTGTCTTTAAGTGAAATTATTTGATATATTTTTCAGCAAAAAGAACAAACTTGTTTTGCTTATTTTGTTATTTTAGGAGGAGAATTCATTGTTATTGTATGTTCATAAAATGACTGAAAAATTCATTTGTGTGTAACATGTATTTAGACCATACTATGCGTTCTTCATAATTTTTATGAAGTTACTGTTTAATCTTTTCTTTATATATAAATATAATAATTTGTAATATTATCTGTAATGTTTGATAACGTTTTGGACTTATTTGCATGTGATCAATTTTGCATCTTGGATTTCAAGTTCCCAAACCTTTGATTGTCACATGATACAGATGTGTACATGAAAATCAGAATGTTCCCAGTTGCTGATTCCTTGTGGTGTATATTTTGAAATCATTACTTGCATAATATACTATAGATACTTTATATATAAATAATATTTATTAATTATTAATAAATATTAACCTTATTATTAAGATTATATATCTTAATATATCTATCTTCTATGACTAAATAGAATAATTATTAAATTAAAAAAATACCATTCTCTCAATCTAAATTGAAACGTTCTCAATTTCAATTTAAAATTGATTCTCAAAAATCAATAATTATTATTTGTAAGTATTGATTAATTGAATTGAAATTGAAACGAAAAAAAGCCTGAATACATTTTAAATTCCTTTTTGAAGGAAGAGATTTCTCTGTCTATTTGGATTTGAGTCGATTTCCTAATTGCTCAAATTGTGTCATTCAATAACATTTTGGATTTATTTGCATGTATATGAATTTTGCATCTTGGATTTTAAGGTCCTAAACCTTTGGTTGTGCCACATGGCACGGATGTGTACGTGGAATTCAAAATGTTCCCATTTGCTGATTCCTTGGGGTGTACAGCAAGCCTTGTAGTTTCAAGCAGGATCATAATATGATTCCATCCGAGACGTACATTTTTAACTGATCTAATGGCTCGCCTAACTAGACATACTGTCAAAAGATAGAATCAAAATTGATTATAATGCGGTTGTTCCAATTAGAAAGCAATATGGTGGCAACCACCGAGGCATTGGGAATATTTAAAGTACATGCATTTTCCACTAATAACCCTATTTTTTTTAATTCTAGAAGATGTGCATCATTGCAAGTGTGCAGCATACATTGCATTTTATGGTCAAAGCATATGTATGCCATTACTTCTAGGTTCAAGTTAAAGTACCTTCATCTTATGTTTAATAAAATAAAGAATAAGAAATATGGAGTCATGCTTGTATCTTTGAAGACGAAAGTACAAACTAAAAAAATGTAACCAATGCTTTTTTTTTTAAAATCACTAAAATATCTCAATTTAAAAAAAAAATCTGTCTATCACTTAAATATGCGACAACTACTCAATGGATGCTTGTTGTATGTATTATTCCCATTTGCTTTGAGTAGGGTACAATCTTCACTTTTTTATCCATTACTTATCTGATATGGTGATTTTTTGTGCTTAAAATATAGTATTTCCCTGTTTTTTATGTGATTCATAATTCTCATTTTTTTTTAAAAATTCAATTGAATAACACTTTTCTATGTTGAACTATAGAAGAAATTTGAATCTTAATATTGACTATAGAATATGGTATTGCTTTTCTCTTGTTTGTCTTTGTGGCAAGTTATTTTTGGTATCACATATAATGGATATTCCCATAGACTAGGACACACTTGACATATGTTGTGGTCATTTCATTTTCTTTTAAAAATTCCACAGGACCAAGCAAAGGGGAATATGGTACAAGCCTGTACTTTAGGTTACCTAATTTTGAGTTTGATATGAACTTGAAATTCACGCTATAGTTAAATTCACTCTAGTTCTAAGCTAGATTTTTAGATGTTAATGAAAAGTTGGACATACATTTCTCTCTTTCTTGTCTTTTACTACATTTTTTTTTGGCAATTTCGTGATTTACTGCCTTTGTTTTCATACTGTACAAACCTATTTTCTTTTTTCTGAATCAATTCCTGTTCTCTTGATTTCTTTTGCTCTTAAATCCAAGCATTATATCTGTCTTAAGCATTCTGAGCTTCTTTCTTATTGAACATCACTTTGGAGGCCATTCTTTGTATTTCTCTCAGTGAAATATTCCTTCTCAGGTAGAAAGAGTGGCAAACATGCTGAATTACTTTTTGTTGCAACTTGTTGGACCACAACGAAGATCTCTGAGTTTAAAGGATCCTGAGAAATACGAGTTTAGACCAAAGATATTGTTGAAGCAAGTTAGTATAATTCAAAATTTTACTCATAAATTTATTTTTATTGTTCCTATGAAGATAGTTACACTAAGATGCTCTATATAAAATATTCATTTCTTTACTCTGAATCAAGACTATCTTTGAAATTTTTGTAAAGATTGTCGAGATATATGTACATATTGCCAGAGGAGATAAAGCTAAGGTATTCCCCAACTCAATTTCCAAGGATGGCCGATCATACAATGAGCAGGTACTTAGTTGAGTAAAAGTTCTTTGACTTATATGCTAGTTTATCAGCTCGTTACGGATGAGTAGAACTTGTTTGTTTGTTGATAATTATCAGAATCTGACTGTTCCAAATTTGTTTTAGCTCTTTTCTGCGGCAGCTGATGTTCTGAGGAAAATTGGTGAAGATAGAAGGGTTGTTGAAGAGTTTATCCATCTTGGTGTCTCAGCCAAAACTGCAGCCACAGAAGCAATGGATGCTGAGGCGGCCCTTGGAGAAATACCAGATGAATTCCTTGACCCTATTCAGGTGACATTGAATATTATGTTTCAAGCTTTGATTACATAATTTAATGCAAATCTCTCATCCACTGTAGATTTTCATGATCATTTAATGATGCTTGTGCTTTGAGAAATCCCACTATTATGCTACATGCTTTGCAGGATACAATTGCCTATGCAGTAAACATTTTCACTTGTTCAATAGGTTTCAATAAAATTTGCACTTTAGCATAAATTCAATCTTAAAATTTTAGTTGTAAAAGAAGAAGAAGCATTTGGAGAAACAATAGTATTTATCATCAATTGATTTATTTGCTCTCCATAAATATATCTAGTTTGTGCTTCCTTTGTACATGCATCTAATGTTAATTACTTAAACCATCCAAAAATGCGGTATGCATCATCTGTACGGATATGGGGCTACATAAAGCCTATACAAAATGTGGGTGCATGCATGGTTGCATCTGCAGGTTGTGTATTTTTTATGATAAGATAAAAATAAAAATATAAGTAAAGGTATATACTGAAAGACACATTTAACACACACTTACTATATAGTCAAAAATCATATTTCAACAATAAATTCTTAAATGCAACTAGCACAAATAAATTTCAAGGACAATAAAAACCATGAATTTAGCAATTCAACAATTGCAGAGAAATGACACCCCTTCATGATTTTGGGATTTCTATTTACCCCAAATAATCAAGTTATTATTATTACCCAACTGAATTAGATGCCAAGTATCTGTCTCAACATGCACTTGAATATGCGGAGCTTATGCACATGTGATCCACACATTTGCGCTGAATCGGGTCCAAATTGTGGTCCATTGGATATAACGTGTTGTAGATGTCTCTTCAAAACTGATGTGTGGTTGTAAAATTGCACTTCTGAATAGAGAACTTGACACCTTAGGAACCCTTGTAGGATTTCCATCATTTGAGCTAAGTACATGATTTCCCAAAATTTTATAAGTAGGAGTTGTCTAATATCTTACTTTTGCTAGTAAGCATCATGTTATCTATTGGACATGTCTTAACTTTTTAGTGGATTTGTAAGTGAAAGTTTGATCAATCTCATGCAGATTTTGTACGTTATTCTTTGTTGGCGATTTATTGCATCCATGAATCATTGATGGCTTTTGATATAAAAGTTTCTACTATCTGTTTGCTTTCATCATTATTTGCTACTAATTTCTTATTTAATCGTCTGTATGTTTCAGTATACTCTAATGAAGGATCCTGTAATTTTACCATCATCTCAAGTCTCAATAGATCGTGCCGTGATTCAGAGACATCTTCTTAGTGACAGTGTAAGCACTCCAGCTCAACTGTTTCATTAAGAAAATAAACTAAACATAATCTTATGAGATTTTTCTTGTGCTTTGTCAAATTACAGACTGATCCATTTAACCGATCTCCTCTTACTCAAGACATGCTAATTCCTGATGTTGACCTCAAGGCAAGGATCAAAGAGTTTATAAAATCTCAGGCATTGGGAGCAGATGGTGATGGACAACAAAACATGAGAAGTATAGCGTCTGCTGATCCTACTAATATGGTTGAGTAAATGAACTGAAATTGCTAATGTTCAGAGATGTAAAAACTAGGTTCGTTATCACTTTACCTAATTTTTATGTTAAATTTGGAATTTCAGGTAATCCGGAAAGACTTAATCCTCATATCATTTTATTGGTTAAATTATTTTTCAGGAAGTTGAGCAATTATTTTGCAAAGAAAGCTGGCATCGAATTCTGGCATTGATGGCGGTGACTATTACCTCAATATGTATCTATCTTCTCATAAATATATGAACATCGTGTAAATGATTTCTTTTTTGCGTTTTGTATCTAATCCATGGCGTAACTTTTTGGCTGGTTGAATTTTCCATTGAGCTAGTTTATTTTTGTTGTAAACGATAAGCATTGAGCTAGTTTATTAGATGGGTAAGTATTTCTTATAGTTTTTTTTATCACCGGTATGGTTATTTATTTAATCTCACCTACCTACTCTATATGGAACATCGGAGCTTAAACGGCTTTTCTTAGACAGTCTTATCTCATTTTGACCCTCCAAACTATCTCACCACGATACGTCTACCGTCAAACTTCTGGCGTGATAGATCCGAATTGAAATATTATCTATCACGTGTACGTTTGACGTGTGTTTCCTTCATTTGTTGAAGGTTGATATGCTTTGTAATCAACCAAAATGTAATTAGTGTGTATTATTTCTAATTAATTGACTTAATTTCATTGGATTATATTCCGTAGATGATATTGAATAACTTTTATTAACTTGTAATGTATTCAATAGCTTAACTAAATAACTAACTAGTACTAAAAATCAATAGTTTAAGTGGTAAAATAAAAGAAAGACTTATATGGAGTAATCACATTTTTTGGTTTGTTTTCATAAATTGAAGATATATTTATTTGGTTAGTCAAAATCTAATTGGCTTTCATTGTTTTATGTAATTGATTCACTTGGTTTCCTTAGTTTATTCTAATTGGATGGCACATAATACAGATATTTGCATGCAATAGGTTACCAAGCTTAAACAAATACTAGGCAAGTAAATAAAACAATTGGCATGTGCCTAACAATTTAAAAATGTATAAGTGGATAGTTATCACATACGCTTCAATAATGTCAGCTTGCCTTCTTTTATGATTATTTTACCTTTTATGTTGTATTGTATTATATTATAAAAACTAACCTTGAAGAAATTAACTATAGTCTTTTTTTTTTTGAAATAGTAGATATATTATATAATTGAAATAGACTTGATTATGGGTACCATTGCTAGGCATAATACAAAGTTTTCTTTCCCATACAGGGGAGACAAAATAAAGCAACAATCTCCAAACAGTGTAGAGATCCTTAGGCATTACAATAATCAAAAAATAGGAGGATAGAAATCCTCCACGAAAATAATGCCCGAAGTCCTTAAGCAGTAGTCCTAAGAGGGCAAGCTAGGAGTGGAGGTACCATCCCACTTATTCTAGTCATCCAGCTCGACATATCTGTTAACCTCTAAGACTAAACTTGGATCATTAGTAGAAGGTTGATCCGGATCAGTATGCTCTAACTTTCAATTTTGCTACATATTGTGAAGGTCAATGGTCAAAGAAGAGACTGTTGCATCCTACTTGGAGAAATCATTTTCTAGCAAAAACGTAATTAAAGACATGAGTTCAAGAAATATTGAGTCAATATATTTAGATTTATTATGAAATATAAAATTATTACAGTGTAACCCAAGGGTCCAAAAAACGGTCAAAATGAGAGTATTCCAGCATTTGGATTAAATATTGAATCTAAGATGATTTTTCGAAGATAAAATTTGAGTTAAGCTAAAATCTAGTAATAAGGAATTGGCATTAAGAAGTATGGGAGCAATGGAAGAAGATATGCACCAAAGATTCAAGATGGTAGCCACAGATCTCACAAAATACAGGTCTACTCCATCCCCTTCTAACAAAGTTGGCTTTGGACAAAAGTTTGTCCTTAAGGGCGAGCCAAACAAAAATCTTCACTTTTAAGGATGCTGCGCTGTAACACTCGTAAAATTCATTTTGTAATTATTTACATTTTATGAATTTTATTCCTAGACGGGTGTTACTGTTTCGAGGCCCGTTGTGTGGTTTTGTGCTTTTGGGTTTGGGCCTCATGAGTTGGCTTCTGTTTGCGTGTCCCTATGCGTGGTTTGACACTGTGCATTGTGGCACTGTGCTTGTGGGGCCCGGGTGTGGGTCCGTGTGGGGCCCAGGTATGGGGTCCTCGTGGGGCCCGCTTTCGTGGGTCGTTGGTTGTGGCTGGTGATTGGGCGGGGTGGTTGGTTGCTCGTGCGGTGTGTCGGCGGTTGAGATGTGCAGGTGTGCACTTTCCCAGCTATTGCGGGCGCAGGCTTCATAAGCCGCATTGCACTCCTTGTCGCTCATAGTCGTCTTTTCCTTCCTTCTTCTTCCATTCCCCTCCTTATCGGCGGCGCGTCTCTCCTCTTCCCCACCCTCTTTCCCTTCCTCCCCACTCCTCCTTCTCCACCCCCTTCTCCTTCCACCCGACCTCCTTTGTTTCCCCTGCATCCCGCACCGAGAGAGAGGAAGAGATTGAGGGAGCGAAGCGGAGGGCTGCGGTGGCTCGTGGCGGTGTGTGGAGCTTGGGTGGAGCGTCCTTGAGGCTGTGGAGTGCTCCTGTGGCCATGGTTTCGTCGGAGTCGGTTGGAGATTGTCGGAGCTCGTTTTGAGGTATGCATCTCTACCTCATGTAATAGAGAGCATGAAATTGGTAGAAAATGCTAGGATTGCATGGAATCTAGGTAAATTTACATTCCTAGAATTTATTGTGATTTTATGAGAATTTATGAGGCATTTATGATGGTTGATGCGTTTTGGATCCTTTTGACCCTTCTGCCTTTCTGATTTTATATCTCGATGCATGGTGAATGGATTTTAGTTTTGTTTGTTGGGATTTGGAGTAGACTCGAGGGTCTACATCTTATGTTTTATGCAAGATTTTTGGTGCTTGTTTAGCAGGTCCGATCGGAGGTCCCAGTTGGGGCGATTTCGGACTGTAGGGTTTTGGATTGTTTTCTAGTTTCGCAGAATTCGACATACTAAATTGAAAACGGCATACCGAATCAGTGAATTTCAGTATACCGATTTCGTCCAGTATACCATTTTTTTGTTAGTTTGGTCCTCTGGGTGATTCGGCATGCCGAATCACCCCGGTCGACGGAATTAGTAGATTTTGGCATACCCAACTTGATTTTTGGCATGCCGAATCTGAGCCCAAATGAGTTTATAAAATGTGTTTTCCAAGGGCTTTCTGGATTGTTGTGTTTTATCCCTATGAGATGAGACTGTGGGCCATTAGTGGTGGTCCCCTAGGACACCTGACGCGTCACTTTGCCGAGGTTTTGGAAGAATTTCCAAAGATATGAAAATGATTTTGGAAATGGATTTCAAGGAAATAGTTGGCTTGTTTTGGAAAATGTTTTTCTGTGTGTGGGCCGAGATAGTGTGGGACCGTGTCGTCGGGACCAGGGGATGTGATGACATTCTCGGGTGGTCGGGTGCGACCCTCTGGTTGAGGTCGGGGGCTGAGATACCTGAGGCTGAGGGGCGTCGGGTCTTGGAGGTATGAGACTCCTTGACTGTCGTCTCAAGGTTGGGGTTGTGGTCCGTGGGTTGAGGTGTCTTGTGGCATGACGGGGAGGTATGATACTCCTGATGTCGCTGTAAGCACTGAGGCTCGGGTGTCATCGGGTGTGGAGGTATGACACTCCTTCCTGAGCACCGTGTGTGGAGGACGCCGTGAGGAGGCGTACCCTGTGGTGGCCAGTGCGGGTGGGACACATGCCCCGTAGCTGGTAGCGTCTTGAAAGATAGGACAGCCTTCCCAGGGTGGGGTTGGCTTTTGAGGGTTCTCTTGACGAAGGGAAATCATGGGACGGTGAATGCTCCTGCATAGGGTGGCCGTCACCGTGGCAGTGCAGAGCACTAGGGTTGCTCCCCAGTGGACTGCGTGTGGCCAGAGTGAGGTTGCCCGGCATCCGGCTTCCCGACTCACTGTGTGTGGTTTTGGCCATTAAGGGCCTTTGCTTGTGGCTTTGGGCTAGTAGAGCCCTAGTTGTGGTTTTGGCCGGTATGGGTCTGGTTTATGAGGTTTTGAGAAAGTAGTTTACGAAATGAATTTAAAAAGGAAAATTGATTGTAGTTTTGTTTTCCATAGTTTTCGTGGGGTGCGTACTGGGTGACTTCTGTCACTCATGCGTTTTTCCTAGTAGTCTAGGTTTGCAGGTGCAAGCATGCTGAGAGTTAACGTAGTGCATATAGTCTAGAGTCTCCTAGCCGCACACGCAGGTTCCTGGTAGTTAGATATTTAATGTATGGCTTTAATTTTCCCGTAATTTAATTTGTTTTAAATTATTGTGGAAAATATGAGACGTCACATGCGCTCTTCTAGAACTTTGTTTTAAATGGAGAACAAAGGCCTCCATCATTTAAAACATTGTAACATCTCTCGATAGAGAAGTCGTTAGATTGGATAAGACTCTAGGAGATAGAATCCTCCTTAGGAGAGGTAAGGTCAAAATTAATGAGATTCCTCAGTTGCATGAGAATAGATGAAGACAAGTTGGGATTAGAATAAAAAAGATCTATACCTCGAACCTGAAATGAAGAGATCATCCTGGCCAATGACCATTTTTTGCATTTAGCTATAGAGTAGAGTTCTAGAAACATAAATTTTAAAGGACTATGATTGTGCCACCAGCTTTCCCAAAAGAGAATAGAGCTACCATTGTTAACTACATAAGAGGTAAATGTATTAACAATCTTATAATAGGCTTTTAATTCCTTCTAGATTGGGGATGCTTTATTAGAAGAAACATTTAGAATTGCCCTAATAGTAGAATTATGTAAATATCTACACCTGAGAATTCGGCACCATTTCAAATTGTCCCTACTACAGAGAAGTTTCCAAAGTAATTTACATTTGAGAGCTATATTGAAGGAGTTTAAGTTGATAATACCTGTAACCATGCCGGCGAGGAGGTTCCGCAAATGAATGCGAAATCGGTCGGCAAAATCACGTCGAAAAAGCAAAATAAAACGGAGTCGCCACCTAATCTATTATGGAAGACAAGGAAAACCATGTACATGAAATAAA
>JAMKQA010036874.1:0-28071 GCA_024699735.1 Posidonia australis | reverse complement strand
GAAGATATGATTGCTGATCCTTTGACAAAAGGAATTCCAGCGGGAAGATTCATTAAGTTCGTGAACTTAATAGGATTAAGGAACATTTCCATGGATGATGGAAATGAAGAACATTCTCATGAATAGTGGGAGTGGAAAATTAAAATTTAAAATATACACTTCACGGATAGTAGAAGTCGAAATAAGACATCTCTGTACATGGAACTTGTGCATGGTCTTCATGACCAAGTGGGAGATGTGAGTAATGGTCATTGAAGACCATTTCAAATGAAGGGTGGTGAAACGAATGACCGTTTCACCCTTTAATGGCCTGATTTACTTCGACGGTTACAAGGCCTTAATGGTCGGAATTCAAACAGCTAGGGGGAGCCGTTGGAGGAGGGGCGGAGGAGTGGTCAAGATCCCCTATAAATAGAGGAGAAGATAGAAAGGAAAAACAGAAAAACTTACAACGATCTTCCTCCTTCTTCACCATCGCCGGTGCCCCAAATCTTAGCCGAAAAACTCTTCTCTGTCGACGGATTTTCCATCAGATGGGTGAAACCAAAGGAAAAAGAAGGAGAAGAAAGAAGAAAAGGAGGGAGGAGTACCAAGGCCCATACATACCTCTCCCACTCTCTCCCAAGCTCCCATGCTCCCTTGGAACCACCGAAGGACACCCTACGCCACCAAAGATTGGAGGAGGAGGAGGGAAGAATTCTTTCTAAGAAAGCCACCTCCAGTCACTTATATAGGCAACAACAAAACTCAGTGCATTGTACGCCGTCGATCATGCGTCCAACGTTGAATGCATGCACGTCAACGTTCAACAACCAGAGCAGCAAGCATTAAATATTGTAGATCGTGTGTTCAACATTGAATGCACAGACTCTGGCGTTCAACACAGTAAAATGCTAGACCGCACAAATACAGGTGTAGAACGCTGGAGAAGCTGCGTTTAAGATTAAATGTGGGGAACTCAGCGTCCAACTCATCTAGATTTCAATTTAAATATCTAACCTAAATGCTACCTGAGAAATTGGATCATTACAAGTTTCATGCAATTAATTTAGAATGAGAGATGCAACTTACAAAGGAGGAGTGATGAATCAAAGAGGTGTTCCAGTCTTAAAAGCTCATTTCATGAAACACGGGATTCTTCCAAAACTAACACAATCATTTGTATTATAATGCTCATAAAACCATCCCTTACAATAATGACAATAAAGACTGAACTTGTAAGAATAATGGATAACGTATAAATAAAACTACAACAAGAAAATCGAAAATGGATTACTACTTGAAGAGCGAACACGTAATCATTGACATAAACAATTGAATCATTCTCATCCTTTTCCTTTCAAAACATGAATTGATATACAACTTGACCCCAGGTATAATCACATGACTTGTTGAGATCATCCATATAGTGACATAGATCGGCCTTGATGGCGAAATTTTTTGTTGGGAATAAGACCAAAGCAAACAAAAACAAGACAAGCAACTTTACACTTTCCTCCACATCCTCCTCAATTATATATCGTATTTGTTTGTAATTTGGCATCCTAGTTGGACTATAGTTTGCATGATAATGATCTCTAGTATTAGATTTTGTTGTCTTAAAGTTCACAATTGTTCTATTGTATGGTAAACTTAGAACTAAAGAGATTTCTTGAGAATTGCATGCTACAGTTTTGTTGTCTAATTTAAAGAATTTTGCTTCTTTTTTTCTCAAGGTAGCTACTTTAAACAAGTCGTGGATAAGTTTTCAGTCTGCCATGTAGACTCTACCCAAGTGAAAAAATGTGCACAAGGGATCTGGTCTAAAAGGTAGTAGTGTATTGGGGTAAAACTTTCCGTAAGTTCTTTAAGTTTTCTTACAAAATGAGACGAATAGCAAGTGATTTGGACCCATTTATCATCCATTTCATCAAGTGAATCTATACAATGAAGAATAAACAAAGTAAATCCTAATACCACTCAAACAATGAAGAGTTTGTTGCACCATTTCATGATGTAAATTGTAAAATATTCTATAGAGTATTAATCACATTACATAAATCTAGACAACAAAATCTAAGTAATCTGTTACTCTATAATTGTATTATCAATAACAAAAATCCACAACAAAATCCAAACATGGAAAATTGTAACATTACATGATTATCATCAAGTAAAAACGAGATATGATCATACAAATGGCCTTGTTAATGAAAATGTAAAAAACGAGATCTGAATATCCAAAATGAGAATTATTAACATATGAAAATGTAAATGCCAAAAAAGGAAAATATGTGACAGGGATAGAACCTCCATGAACTTTAAAATGTAAAAATGGCAACAAGGATAGAACTTCTAAAAATGCCAAAAAACATAAAATAAGTGATTTGTCAATGAAAATTGAGATGTCATTGTCAAAAAATGCAACCTAGGGATAGTCACCAGTGGGAGAGCAAAAACGACAAAAAAAATAAAATCTAAAACCTCCAAGGATAGTCATCGGTAAGGGAACAAAAACGAGATATGATCATACTGAAAAGCCTTATCAAAAGAAAAGAAGAAACCTTGTCATCGTGGTCACGATGGCGGTTGAAATGATACGATGGTGGTGATAATATTTTGTCATCATGGTGATTGTGGTGGTTGTAGAAGATAGGTCCCGGGTTAAGTTGGATATAAAATAATAGATTTGAGAATAAGTTTGAAAAATTCGTGTCCCACTAAAGTGCATCCTTTGAATGTGACTTGAATTAATTCTCCCAAAAAGAAAAGATTGCTTCTACTATCCTTTTTCCTGAACTCATTAAAAAAAAAAAGACAACTGGCAACGTCTCTAACGCAACGCAACAATAAACAAGTCAAAGAAACAAAAACGAAAACTATCCGTTGGCCACTACGACCTCACTCACCGCTCCACTCCAACGGTCACATGGACAACGGTCTCGTTCAAGAACCCAAATATAAATCACATCCCACTCCCTTCTCCTCCCCTCATTACTCCTCTCCTTCTTCATCCTGCTCTTCTTCTTCTTCTTGCTCCCAACAACAACAACAGAAGAATCCAATCACCCCCCACAAATCTCCTCTCAAGGGAACCGAACCCATCAACAGCAAGAATCAGGAAATGGGTCTGAGGCTGGGCGGCAACGCGTCGGAGGACGAGATGTCGGCGTCGCACTACCGCACCCACAAGGCCTTCCTCCTCTGCAACTACGTTGTCCTCGGCGCGGCCTCCAGCTGCATCTTCCTCACCCTCTCCCTCCGCCTCCTTCCCTCCCTCTGCGGCCTCTCTCTCATCCTCCTCCATGTCTTGACCATCGTCGGCGCCGTCTCCGGCTGCGCCGCCGCCAACTCCCCGTCGCGCTCGGGCCGCTGGTACGCCACCCACATGGTCTCCGCCGTCCTCACCGCCATCTTCCAGGTGGCCGTTGCCGTGCTTGTCTTCACCAGGACGTCGGACTTCCTCGACGGCGGGCTCAAGTCCTACGTCAAGGAGGAGGACGGAGCCGTGATTCTGAGAATGGTGGGTGGGCTCTGCGTCACCATGTTCTGCCTTCAGTGGGTCATCATCGGGCTGGCGTTTGCGCTCAGGTACTACGACTATGTTGCCGGTGGCGACACGACGGCAACTCTCGGTGGTGCTGGGGGAGTTGGGATGATGAGGAGGAGCAACAAGGTGGAGGACATGAAGGACTGGCCGTGGCCCTTTCAGGTGTAAAAGAACTAGTAATGTTGGTATTGGTTTGGCTCTTGGTATGTTTGTTGTAATACAAGTATTGGTTGGATTCTTTTAATTCTTTGTGTCGGTAGTTACTGTAAGAGATGATGATATCTTTATATCTTTCTATATCTGTCTAATCTACTACATGTGACATTAATGTTCTAGTATGTACCTGTGAAACTAAGAACTACCGTTTGTGGTTGCTTTTCTGATCATGGATGATGGGTTTGGATTACCATGAACTGCTTTACTACATTTATTTGGTTAATTTGCAGTTACCAAATTATCACAAAATGGTCGCTTCGAAATTGTTTGGTTCGCCCACCCATGGCCACGGCAAGAAAAAGCAACCAAACTCAAACTTCAGCAACACTAATTGACGAAATGTTATTTTACAGTATATCAAAAAACATGTATATTTTACAGTGGATATCCTAAAGCTGAAATGAACATAAATCAAGATTTTCGTTGGTTCAGATGAAAATCCAGAATGACATTCCCACAAAGATCCCATGTGCTAAGCTTCTGAAAGATCAAGATTTTCCCCTGCTTGAGCAATTGGTTCAGACGGTTGAGCACTTGGTGTTGACGATTGAGCATCATCAGATGGTTGAGATTCATGTTTTGCCACAGCCTGTAGGACCCGATCCTGAACAGCTGTTGATGAAGGTGACGTTGGTAATCCAATTTTCGTTGGTTGTAGTTTCCCAACAGCCCAAGAGAAAGCTTCCGCTCCAAGGGCCACAGGTGCCAGAAGAAGCCTATGTTCAACTCAAATAATGAGGAAACAAAACCTGATTGGAATTGAAATATACAAGATATTTTGCAGGGTACAAGATAACTATGGAATTGAAATATACACTTGTCTACCCAATTCAGCTCAAACCCCTCCAGGATATAGCTAGATCTTCCTTCTATAACATCACAGCTGGTTATCGTAAATACGAGCTGTGGAATACTGTTCACCGATTCAATGAACATCTATAACAGTTATCAGAGCTGGTAATCGTAAATATGAGCTGTGGAATGCTGTTCACCAATTTCTGCATAAACAACAATAGCATCCACAACACAAATTTACGGTATTTGGTAGGAGTATGACTGCTCATCCTTCTTCAAAGAAATGCCAACAAAGGTCACAAATAGAGCAACCACATTCAACTAAATAGCTGCCAACAACACAAATTTCCGACTCTAAAATGCTCGCAAGAGTGTTGAGATGCTGTCCAGATTGAAGTGAGGTGCCAGCACTAACTAGCAAATATGGGACGTATGTGTATGCACACACAAAGTCAGATGCAAGAGTAGAGCACGTAATAAGAATCCTCTTGCTGGAGTGATTCAACATGTTAAGAGTTCCATTCATCTTATATGGTATATAATACAAGATGGCAAGCATAATCTTCATTCTCGTCTGAAATTTCATCTTCTAAACCTTGTAAACATCAAATTTCCATTATGAATTATTTCTTTCATTTTTCATCTATATTTACACAGTACAATCAACATTCAGCATATTTGTTGATTAAAAAGAGAGCTGGAGAGAGAGGGGGAAAACTATGTGTCATTTTCCTGGTAGCAAATGGTAAGCAACCAAAGAAAGAAATGAAAAAGAAAATTCTCTAAAAGAAGATGATTATTGGAGATAATCATCAGCTTCAGCTGTGCACTTGCCAGGGTAAAAGGTGAGAGGCGATGAAGTTTCGAAAAATGGTTCTAGCCACATTACACTGGCTAATCCAGGAACACAACAAGGCAAGGAGGTCGATCCTAACCTAGCCAGTTATCCTGAAGTGTGGCATTCTCATATAAGAGTCGCATGGTTATAACACCATAAAATAGCATTGTTTTAGAAAATATATATAATGGAGATGATGAGGAATTACCTCAAATCCTGTTTAATGTCTTCTGAATCCTCATACAAAGCTAGCCGTTTATAAAGTGTCTGAAAAATGGAATTTATAGTAAAGACATGCCAGATGACACAATAATTAACAATGAAATTAGATGTGGAAAGATGGATTGATCAACACCAATCTAATTTCATAGGATGACATGATTTAGATATTTTATAAGGTATTGAAAGATTAGCCGAGGGGTACCTGTCCAAGGCCCACAAGTCCAATGAGTTGCAGTGTTTTCTCCCACTCTGTGGGGGAAGAAAATGAATACTGTGAGAGTTTACTTTGATGAACAAGAATGGACTACATGGACTAAATATTTCAGACCACATATATTTGCCAGCACAGACAGATACTTTGATTCAAGGAATGCTCACCTAGTAAGCCATATATAGCAGCACTAAAAGCCTGTCCAAAAGCACCAGAAAAAACAATATCAGAATATGTCTGTAGCACATATATGTATATAGCAGCACATATTTGCATCCATTGAAAAGTTCGACAATATCAAAATATTCAAAAAAACAATTCTTCTCAATGTAAAATTTGAAATGATCACTGAAATAAATAATAACTGAAAAAGTATGAAACCATTTAACATAAAAGGATGAAATCACAGTTTCTAATGCAAAAACTGGCCAAAGGCAAGAGAAAATATGTCTGTACATGTAGAAACAAGGCCAAGTCATACTTATAGAGAAAAATAAGCAGAGAGCCCAATAAAAGGAATGTCAAAGATGCAAGTTCCAAAGAGGTAGTTTTCATTCACAAGCTAGGACTGAATGGGTACCGTTTGTGTAGAATATTATTTAGGGAGAAAAGAAGACTAAATCGATTTATGCAAGACATGATGATGCAGCCTTTGGATCCAGCAGAAAGAAATAATAACCTTATTCTTACCAATCCATATCCAACGACTAATGTGGGTGTAGGCCTAATATCATCAAGTATTGCCTCAGCTTCCTGCATATCATTGTAAATGATTGGACACATTAGAGAACACTTAGGTCACTAGTAATGGAGTTGGATTTCCCTTAACACATTGACAATATTGTTCTTGCTAATATGATGATAAATAACATATTTATCAAACCAAAAAACCATATTATTTGCAATCTTTGGAAAAACATCATTTCAAAAAAATGGCAACACGTGTGTGCCATTTGTGAGAAACAATCAGGGATTTTTTTGATAATGAACAATCTTGCAACTGACAACTTAAAATTTTTCAAATGACAGTCAGTTTTCTTCAAAGGAAAGTTAATTCCATTAGACTCCATTCGGATGCATCTTTTTATAACTCCACAAATATGGTGATGATGAGATTTAGAAATTTAATCTCATTTTTTGAAATTTATACGTATCACCTGACTCTTAAATATATTGTGAAGAATTATTCATGATGTTTGTAAAACCACATTATGTTTATGTTACAGTAAATGAATCCTCATATAGATCTTTATGTTATTCATTTATGAAGTTACTTGTAGGATAAATATGTGTACTCTTATATATAGGAGATTGTATTCTCCACCTAGAAAATATACACAAGTTCTATTCTCTATCTATTCTAACATGGTATCAAGAGTCTAGGGTTTTTTTCTTTAAAAAGGAAAGAAGAGAAAAGAGAAGAAGAGTCGTCGACACAATAGCCCAGGCCATCGACGCTGTAAGCCCAAGCTACCACAGTCCCCAAGCCGTCGACCTCACTGGCCTAGGCTGTCGCTTGCCTCCTTGGCCTCCTCCTAACTTCTATAGCCCTCCTGCACCCCCTTCCCCACACCTCACCTGTCCAGGCATTGGTGGTTCTTGTAGTTTATTGTCGGTATAGAATTAAACATTAGTTTCATGTTGAGCTTTGATTCGATAAAAATAGAAAACATGTCGAACATCGATGGAAATGTCGGTAGAAACACCGTAAGTTTACAAAAGTTTATGGAAATAGTCAAAAAACTTTGAATTTTGATTTGAAAGTCTAGGATAAGCTAAAATAAGCAATAATTTATATATTGGACTACTTAGATCAACTTCTTCAATATTTATCATATTAAAATATAGTAAATAGACATAATACAAATATCCTGAAGTATAAATAATACGTAAAAATACTTAATAAATGTTTAAAAATAAAAGTACTAAAAGAAGTTACCTTATATATGCTTAATACCATGAAAAATGTCTTAGTTCAAAATATTTTTTTCGTACATTAGCCATATTATATTCTTGATGAATTTATTGTCGAACTTAGGACTCTCTCTACAACATGTGGTTGTTTCAAGACATATGACTATAATATGTTTGGTATTCATTAATGTAGTAGTGTAATTTAAATTGCCTACGTGTCAGTGTTAGATGATCTTGTTGTGTATAGAGTATTTTACAGTATTTTGAGGATTTTTGCTTAAAAAAAATCATGATTTTACTAAGATGAATGTTCACAATTTACTGTTCACAATAACAATACTTGTGATTTGTTTAAATGATATCATAGATTTTTGATATCAGATTTTGGTACTTTAATAAGCTTTAAAAAGATAATTTTGAGATCTTTCCATATTTATGAGGTCGATTTTTATGGTTGAGTTTTGAACTCCGAGTCTAATGAAATTAGTAGTAACATTTGGATTTTCTAGCTTCTATTGTTGCAGCTTGACCTTGCGGTTTTCGTTTAATTTTATCTTGAGATTTTGGTAACAGATTTTAGTGTTCAAATAAGCGTTAGAAAAGTAGCTTCGGGACCTTTAAAATGATATATAACATGCATTTTTCTTGTGTTGAATTGAGCTCTAAATTTGTGGAATTTCAGTAACCACGGTTTTAGGTTAATGTTGGATTTTTAATATTATAAGTTGATTATTTCTTACAGTGTGTTGAGGCTCTTACTATAATTTAGAAGTGTGAATTTAGTGTGGTTATTTTGAATTGGCTTGGATATTGATAAATTTACCAAGCCTTAGTAGGGAATTAAGTGGAAAAATTAGTAGCGACACTGCTCACTATGTGAGTATGCTACCTTTATTCATTGATATCTCCAATGGTAGACAACAGATACTTGTGATTTCTTTTGTATATGGTAGATGATCTCAACATCTTCATTTTGATATATAGTATGCAATTTTGGGTGTAGCATAGTGGTTTTCGCGGCTATTTGCAGGTGGCAGCTTCATAATCGCCTTGGTCTGGCACCTAAGGCATGGCCACCTGCATGTGTCCCCAACATAGGCTAGGGGCAGAAGTGTCCTACATGGTTCAGCTGCACGGTCCTGTGTTACTGAGTCAGTGCATCATTGCTGTGTTAGTGATTGGTGTGTTGCGTTTTGAATTGGTGTTTTTGTGGTTTGGGTAGAGTTTTAACATGACATTTTGTACAGCATTTTGTGCTTTTGTGAGTTGATTTTGAAAAAGATTTTCGAAATAATTTTATAAAAAGGATTTGGAAAAAAAATTACATAAGTTTTGCAAAAACTTTGCAAAAAGATTTTCCATAGTTTTAAAGAACTAAGAGGCTGACGTTTCTAACAGACTTTCTAAGGATAGTTCATACCTCCGAGATCATAAGCTACTTAAACTGAGGTCCAAGTGATTTTCTAGGTTTGAGAGATCAAAGGGTTGACGCTCCTAATCAACCTTTTAGGAATGGTTAATACTTCTAGGATCGTAAGTTACTTGCTCAGACTAAGTTCCAAGTGATTTTTGAGGTTTTAGAGAACCAAAAGGTCTTAAGTGAGGGTCTATAGACTAAAAGACTAAAGATGAGGTCTAAGTGGTTTCAAAGTTTTTGCTTCGCCAGATTATCAGACTTTCACTTACATAAGTGCAGTATCCTGATGTAAACTTTCTATCACTCTTGTCTCCTACGTAGCTAAAATTAAAGTATGCCTCAACATCTAGATGACCATGCTTCTCATAAACTAGTCCTCATCCTGATGTACTTTTAATGTATGCAAGCACACGTAAGACACCTTGTCAATGAACCTCTTTGAGTTCATGCATGCATTGATTGAGAAGTTCAACAGCATATGAGATATCTGGATGTATCACAGTCAAGTAGATCAATTTACCAATCAATCATTTGTATTTGCCTACATCCTTGTATATGCTTGTATAACTATCCTAGAAAGCTAGTGTTGGATCAATGAGAGTACTTTCTGGTTTACATCCTATAAACTCTGTCTCCTGGAGAAGATCAAGTGCATATTTTTTCTGTGATAACACAATCTTCCCTTTAGCATAAGCAAAACTCAATCTCTAAAAAGTACTTAGGATTTCTCATATCTTTTGTAATGAAATGCTGTTGCAAATATTCCTTAGTTTCCCTAATACCTACAGCATCACTTCTTATAAGAATGATGTCATCCATATACACTATCAATAGTGCACAACCATTAGTGTCTTTCTTGCTGAACACCGAATGGTTTATAATACATCTTTTGAGCCAAAAATGCATCACCACTTTGTTGAATTTATCAAACCATACTATCAAACTCTACTTTAGGCCATATATAACTTTCTTGAGAAGACATACATTATTCTCCCCCTGAGCAATATACCCAAGAGGTTGCTTCATGTATACCTGGTTTGCTAAATTGCAGTAACAAAAAGCATTCTTCACATCAAGTTGGTGAATATCTCATGAATGATTGACAACAACAAATAAAATTAGTCGAATTGAATTTAAGTAGGCCACTGGAGAAAAAGTTTCCTCATAATCAATGTCATAAAACTGTATAAAACCACTAACAACCAACATCGCTTTATATCTGCCCATAGACCCATCAAGCTTATACTTAATATTGAAGACCCACTAACAACTAACAATAATAACTCCTTTAGGCCAAGCAACAAAAGCCCATATACCACGAGTAAGTAAGACTTACACTTCCTCATCTATGACTGCCTTCTAATATGGTAGAAGCAATGCTTCTTGATAATTCTTATGTATAGACTCTGAAGATAAGAACAAGACAAACTAAAGAAAGAAAGGGTGAAGGAAATCATAGGTAACAAAAGTAAAAATAAGATAGACAGTCGAAGACCATCTACCTTTACGTAAGGCAATGGGTATGTCAAGGTCTTGTAGTGGAAGATCTGCAGAGGAGAGTGATGGCTCAGCTTGGGTCGATGTAAGCATGTTGCATCGTCGATGATAAACCTACAATAGACGAGGCATATTTTACTGCATAAGTTGCCATTAAACACCTCTTGTATCCACAATCTTAACAGGGAAAGGAATAGGAGTAGTAAAAGGTGTAGTCAGAGGTAGAAGAATCAAAGTATGACTTGAACTCCCAAAAAATAACATCAGCAGACATAAGATAACAATGACAAAGTAGATGATAACACCTGTACTCCTTCAGAGTTTTAGAGCATCCCACAGACATATCGAAGAGACCGAGGAGCTAACTTATCAAGATGTGGACTAAGATCTTGAACACAGGCGACACCCAAATACCTTTAGGGGAAGATTGAAGAGTTCCTGATCAAGACACAAACACCAAAGTGGAATTTCACCACCAAAAGATGCAAAGAACATCCTCTTAATTAGGTGAGTGGTTGTAAGAACGACGTCAGACCAGAATGATTTTGGAACATTCATTTGAAGCAAAATGGTATAGGTGACATCAAATGTGTCTATGCTTGTATTTAGACATCCCGTTTTGTTGAGAGGTATGTGGATAAAAGGAAAGAATTCTTAATAAAGCACAATAGTTTTCCACATCTTTCTGAACAAATTCCAAAGTATTGTCAGTACGAAAGATTTTTGGAGTAAAAAAAAAATGATTTGTTATTTTAGTGAAAAACTTCTTGATAATGCTAAACACATGATGTATATTCTTCAAGAAGTACATCCAAGAAACTCTAGAATAGTCATCTACAAACACAATATAATAACGGAAATCAGATGCTGACACACTATGAAGGAGCCCTTAGATATCACAATGGACTAAATCGAAGGGACCCTGACTACTAAACAATCTAGTGTAGACACCTCATATGCTTGCAGTTGAACCCTAAACTATCATAAACCCTAGACTTAGCAAACCCTAATCCAAAACCCCAAGCCTAACCTAAATCCTAATCCAAAACCCTAAACTTAGCAAACCCTAATACAAAACCCTAAACCAAGCCTAAACCCTAAACTTAGCAAACCCTAAACGCTAAACTTAATCCTAAGCCATAACCCAAAAACCCTAATCCAAAATCCTAACAACCTAACCTCTTCCCACTCCATCATAACAACCTATAACAACATCTAACTACCTAAACAAACCCTAACCACTTCCCACTCCACCATCTATAATAATCTTTAACCACCTAAACAAACGCTAACTACTTTCCACTTCATCATAACAATCTCTAACTACCTACAACAACCTATAACAAATTACTTATAACAATCCAAAAACCCCAGCCATTTGCATGTCTATAAATACTCCTATTTGCAAGACAAAAAAAAGAGGAGAAAAATGCTTTAAAAAAGAGGGAAAAACTTGAAAAAAGAGAGAAAGTTTGAGAGGAAAGAAACCAAGGGGAATCGCTCAGACCAGTGCAACCAGGACAACCAGAGAAAGTTCAAATCAGTACGGAGAGGAAGCAATTCAGAGCTCAGGCCAGCTCCGGCCACCATCTTCGACGACCATAGGTAGCCATATTCACTGCCAGCTCAGGTAAGGCTACTGATCTAGTTAATTTCGGTTGCATTTTGTTTCCTAGGTCCTCCTCAGTCTCCCTGGACTCATTCCAAAGGAGAATTGAACTCCCTGGCCGAAAATGTGAATTTTATGGGTCACTGGACCCATTTTTCCAACAAGAAGAGTAGGGGCGTAGGTCCAGAGTGCATCCTGTGTCCTAGAGGTTAGGGATTGGCTAGGATCCCCTCCTTCTTGGACGCCACGACACCCTCTCAGAAGGCCTCCAGAAGGATCTCGCCAGCTGCCGTCCACGTCGTCGCAGGAGAAGAAAGTAAACAATGGAATTCGACCGACTGTTTCACAAGGCGCAACTTATCCTTGAACATCGGAGGATCTCCTCCTACGTTCTGTCAAGCCTCTGGAGGCACTGAATCGCCTTGCTGCAGCCTCTGGACCTGAGTTGCAGCATCCGCCGTCTTCGGAGAAGACAACCGACAGTGAAGATCGTTCGGGAAGCTTACGCGTCGCCACTTCCTCCTGCCCAGTGGAAAATCCTCCTCTTCCTCCCCTTGATCTTCCTGAAATGTAATTCGATACCTCGAAGCCTCAACCGCCTCTCGTAGTGAACGTTGCCGGAGACGACATAGAGCTAGATTGGGAGGGGAGCTCACACAGCCTCACTTGCTTTCAGATTGTGGGAAACACTCCCCTCCACACCATCAAGCCTTCGGGACCCCTGAATCGCCGCTCTACTGCCTCCAGTGGCTCTGTCTTCTTTGGGCCCGTCGCCGGAGTCGTGACACTGACGAGGGTGGTGGGAGGAAGCTTTCAACTGCTGGACGTCAGATCAGAGCCGTTGGATTTCCTCCCTTTTCTTCCCTTACGTTTAGATGCCAGATCAGGCATCGAGGAAGCCTTGGATGGCTTCCCAGACAGTTGTCGACGGTGAGGTGCAGTCGTCGACGACCTTCAGATCATTTTTTTTTTTAAAACTTCTATTAAAAAACTCCATTCATTTTCTTTTGTTTACATTTGAGTCCTCTCATCTTGCATATTAGCCCTTACATTAATTTGTTAATTGTTTTCAATGTTGTTTTTGTTTTGGTAAGTTTTCAATTTGACCCCTACATTCCTTCTATAATCTTTTAAGTCCTTAAATCTTTGATAAAAAACCATTGATTTAGTTTTCTTTCACCTTAAGCCTACTAATTTGCACATAAGACCTTGTACTTTATTAAAATTGTTTTGAATTAATAATTCTCTGGCACAATTGCAAATTTAATCTTGGAAATTCATGTTTTTATTCAAGGAATGCATACATTTCCATTTTAAACCCTAAATTTCTCCAAATTACATTGAATACATGTTTTTATGGCACATTTGCAAATCAATCTCTGGAAATTCATATTTTCATCCATAAGTCCACTAATTTACACATTTAACCTTGAATTTCTTTAAAATTACAATGAACACATGTTTTGCTGGCAAATTTGCAAATTAAACCTTAGGAATCCTAATTTTACCAAAAATGCATAAGTTTTACACATTTAACCCATAACTTCCCTAAAATTGCATAAAATGTGTTTTCCTTATCATTTTTGCTGACTTAACCTTAGAAACTTCAGTCTTTACCTAAAAGCACGTAATCTTTGCACAAAGGCCTTTAGAAATTTACATGCTTCATCTATGCTTTCATCTTACACATTTTGCCTCCTTTTTTCATGCATATTTTCTCATAACATCATGCACGCATTTCAAACTTATATCAAAACTAGTTTTCCTGCCTTATTTTCATGATTTTGATTTGATTTGGTTTTTTATCGTCCAAGGATGTACATTAACAGACTTGACAATGCCAACATTAACCCCAATGAGAACTATTTTTCTCTCATTAAATTTTCTCGGATTTCCTAAGTTTCCGCTGTTTTGCGTGACACTTTCCAAATATTTTCGATTTTCACGATTTTCCTCATCACCTAATGACGTATAGTAAAGTAACATTTTCAATACCTACATTGTCCCTCAGATTATTTTCCCTATTATTTCTCTTTTATTCATTTCTTCTCTTTGATTTGGCATATTTCCGCATTCATCTTAGGCATGTGCATTCAGAGTACACACACACACACATACCAAATCTTTAGCAAGCAGGATGTAACACCTGTAAATATTATTTTGTAATTATTTACATTTTATGAATTTTATTCCTAGACGGGTGTTACTATTCCGAAGCTCGTTGTGTGGTTTTGTACTTTTTAGCTTCAGCCTCGTACGCCAATTTCTATTTGCGTGTCCCTGTGCGTAGTTGACACTGTGCGTGTGGGACCCGCGCTCGTGAGCCGTTAGTTGTGGCTGGTGGTTGGGAGGAGTGGTCCGTGTGCTCGTGGGTGTGTCGGTGGCTGAGACGTGTAGGTGAGCACACTCCCAGCTATTGCGTGCGTAGGCAATATAAGCCGCACCGCACTCCTCCGTCGTTCGTCGCCGTCTTCTCCTTCTTTCTTCTTCTTTCCTTCTCCTCCACGAGCACGTTTCCCTTCTTCCCCACATTTTCCTCCTTTCCACTCCACTCCTTCTCTACCCCTTGCTCCCTTTCTCCTTTCTCCTTCCACTCGACTCCCCTATTTTCCCCTGCATCACGCACCGAGCGAGAGAGATTGAAGGAGAGAAGCAGAGGACTGCGGCGGCCCGTGGCGGTGCGTGGAGCTTGGGTGGAGTGTCCTTGGGATCGTAGTGAGGCCATAGTCGCCGGAGTTTCACCGGAGTTGACCGAAGATCACTGGAGGTCGTCTTCAGGTACGTATCTTCACCTCATGTAATAGAGAGTATGAAAATGGTAGAAATTAATAAGATTGCATGAAATCTAGGTAAATTTACTTTCCTAGAATTTATTGTGATTTTATGAGAATTTATGGTGAATTTATGGATATTTATGGTGGTTGGTGTGTTTTGGGTCGTTTCGACCCTTCTACCTTTGCGATTTTATATCTTGATGCATGGTGAATGGATTTTAGTTTTGTTTGTGTGAATTTGAAGTAGACTCAAGGGTCTACGTTTTATGTTTTATGTAAGATTTTTGGTGCTTATTTAGGGAGTCCGATCTGAGGTCCCATTTGGGACAATTTCGGACTGTAGGGTTTTGGACCGTTTTCTGGGATCATAGAATTCGACATACCGAAATGAAAACAACATACCCAAACAGTGAAGTTCGGTATACCGATTTCGTTCGGTATACCGTTTTTCTGTCAGTTTGGTCCTCCGATCGATTCAACCTATTGAAACATCCCAGTCGACCGATCCAGTAGATTTCGGCATACCAGTGCCAAAACGGTATACCGAATCAGTGAATTTTGGCATACCGAGCCTAATTTCTGGCATGCCGAACCAGTGCCCAAATATGGTTATGAAATGTGTTTTCCGAGGGCTTTCGGGATTACTGTGCTTTGTCCCATTGAGAGGGACTGGGGGCCGTCAGTGGTGGTCTCTTGGGACCCCTGATGTGCCGTTTTACCGAGGTTTTGAAAGAATTTTCAAAGATATGAAAATGATTTTGGAAATGGATTTCAAGGAAATAGTTGGCCTATTTTGAAAAATATTTTCCTGATTTTCTGTGTGTAGGCTGAGACAGTGTGGGACTATGTCGTAGAGACCAGGAGATGTAACGACATTCTCCGGTGGTCGGGCGTGACTCCCTAGTTGAGGTCGGGAGCCGAGATATCTGAGACTGAGGGGCGTCGAGTCTTGGAGGTATGATACTCCTTGACTATCGTCTTAAGGTTAGGATTGTGGTTCGCGGGTTAAGGTGTCTTGTGGCATGATAGGGAGGTATGATACTCCTCTTGTCGCTGTAAGCATTGAGACTCGAGTGTCGTTGTGTGAGGAGGTGTGATACTCCCTCCTAAGCATCGTGTATGGAGGACATTGTGAGGAGACGTACCCTGTGGTGGCCAGTGCAGGTGGGACACGTGCCCCGTAACTAGTAGCGTCCTAAGAGACAGGACAGCCTTCCAGGAAGGGGTTGGCTTTGTGAGGATTCTTCAGGTGGGAGAATCGTGAGACTGTGATCGCTCCTGCACAAGGTGGCTTCACCGTAGTAGGGCAGAACGCCGTAATCGCTCCTCGATGGACTGCATGTAGCCAAAGTTTGGTTGCCTGAAGCCGAGCTTCCCGACTCACTGTGTGTGATTTTGGCCATTGAGGACCTTTACTTGTGGCTTTGGACTAGTAGAGCCCTTGTTGTGGTTTTGACCGATGTAAGCCTGGTTTATGTGGTTTTAAGAAATATTTGGAAATAAATTTAAAAGGAAAATTATTTATAGTTTTGTTTTTCGTGGTTTTCCATGGGGTGCATACTGAGTGACTTTGATCACTCATGCGTTTTCCTTGTGGTTTTGGTTTGCAGATGCAGACATGCGGTTGGTTTAGCATAGTGCATATAAATCGGATTCTCTTAACAGCACACACAGGTTTCTGTTAGTTAGATATTTACTGTTTGACTTTAATTTTTTCGTACTTTAATTTATTTTAAATTATTGTAGAAAATGTGGAGCGTGAATTTTTTATATCAGAAATCTAGGTTCTCTATGTTGCACTACACCTAGGGTGTCTTGTCTAGAGATTCCATAGGTTTTGCATGCATGGTAGAGTCTGCACCTGATTTTCACCATGGCTTTCTGGATGTTGCTTTGTCTGTGGTGCAGGTACTTTGCCTTTCTCCGGTAGGATGCCTCTTCGTGGTCGTAAGGGCAAGGCCCCTGTCGAGTAGACCGAGTCCCAAGAGGACGTAGGCGGATGGAAGGCGGTTCATGAGGAACTGAGGAGTTTGACACACAGGATCTCTCACGCGTTCAGCAAGAGTAGTGCCAACGAGCCGTCGGGTTACCTGTAGCTGAACCAGTTCACGAAGCTTCGTCTGTCGTCGTTCAATGACAATGTCAGTGCTGAGGAGAGCGAGGTCTGGTCGGATAAGATGGTGAAAATGCTGGAGATCATGGTATGCCCAAAGGAGCATTGATTGCGGCTGGCGACCTACCAGCTGGATGGTGAGGCAGATAGATGGTGAAAGTCTGTGAGGCGATTGAAGTTTCCAAACTCAGTCACTGTTAGTATCCAGTGGAAGGATTTCAAGGCGGCCTTCTACGACAAGTATTTTCCCATTCATGTGAAAGAATAGCTTCGCCGAATTTCCAAAATCTAGAGCAGGGCACGATGTCGGTGCTCGAGTATAAGACTGAGTTTACATGACTGAAACGCTTTGCTCCTGCCTATGAGTTTGAGGAGGAGCAGGTGCAGAGGTTTCTGGACTGCTTGAACCTTGGGCTACGGGTGAAGGTGATGGACTATAGGTGTCAGACTGTGGAGGACATGGTTGGGATATCTTACCGCTTTGAGGCGGAACATTAAAAGTTTTTGGAAAGTCATCCCAAGGGAAAGGGTAATTCTTCTTTTACTTTTCGGTCTCTTTCTCCAGTCCTCCAAGTACTGGTAATTTAGGTAGCCTTGAGAAGAAGTAGAAGGCGAGGTCCAGTGTTTCCTCTGCAGGTTGATAGAGTTTTGCTAGGAGTAGCGGAGCTAGCCTCAGTCAGACAGGGTCCAATGCTCCCTATGGGAACCAGTGCTTTAACTGTGGTCAGGTGGACCACATCGCTGCATATTGTCCCCAACCTAGGCGGACTCCAACCTCGGTGGTGTGTTATAACTGTGGGAAGGCAGGACACAATCAGAGATCTTGTTCGGAATCGCCTAAGAAGACAGGAAGCACGCCACAACAGCCGACTAGGGGACGGGTGTTCACCATTGCAGCTCCAAGCGCTGGGTCTTCGGGAAATGTTGTTGAGGGTAACGATGAATAGTTAGTTTTGTAACCCTCTGAGACAAGCTGTAATCTCCTTGTCATCTGGACATCTACCTAATTGTATGGATGTGTGGTGTTGTTTTGTTTGGCCATCAGGTTCTTTTATTGTGGCTGGTCGGATATCCAAAGTGTTGTTTGACTCAGGAAGTTCTTTCTCTTTTATTTCTGAATCTTTCGCAGCAGAATTGGGAGAGAGACCAGCTACACTAGCCGTTCATCTCAGCATGGCGACGTCGTTGGAATAGCACAGTTTGGCATGGAGCTATCTGTGGTCTGTCAACTTGACGCTGAATGACAGAGAGTTCGACGCCAGCCTGATCGTGATGGACATGCAGGAGTACGATGTGATACTCGACATGAATTGGTTGGCGCAGCAGTCCGCTTTGATTAACTATGTTCGGAGAAGAGTTTATTTTAAGTCTCCTGAGGATGTGTCTTTCTTTATGTAAGGTGGGAGTCAGGATGAACCTAAGCTTGTCATTTCAGCTATGAAGTCTTATAAGTCTTTGGTCAGGGGTTGCGTAGGGTATCTATCTAGTATTGTTACCTCCACTTCTCCTGAGTTGGATGTTCACATCTCTGTGGTGTGTGAATATCTTGATGTTTTCCTTGACGATTTGCCTGGTATGCCACCCTATAGGGAAGTAGAGTTCTCGATCGATTTGATTCCCGATTCTAGTGCTATGTCAAAGCCTCCTTATTGCATGGCGCCAGCGGAATTGTGAGAACTCAAGACTCAATTGCAGGGGTTGCTGGACAAGGGGTTTATCAGGCCGAGTGTGTCTCCATGAGGAGCGCCTGTCTTGTTCATCCGCAAGATGGATGGATCGCTCCGACTATGTATAGATTATCAAATGCTAAACCAGATTATGGTGAAGAACAAGTATCCCCTGCCCTGCATTGATGACCTGTTCGATCAGTTACAGTCTGTATCGGTGTTCTTAAAGATTGATCTGAAGTCAGGGTATCACCAGTTGAGGATACGAGACTCAGATATTCAGAAGACTGCTTTACGGACACGGTACGAGTATTACGAGTTCACGGTTATGCCTTCGATTTGACTAATGCACCGACTGCGTTTATAGATCTGATGAACAGGATTTTCAGTCCTTTTCTAGATCAGTTCGTTGTAGTTTTTGTTGATGATGTGCTGGTCTTCTCCCTGGATGTTGAGACTTATGCCTTGCACCTGAGGACGGTTTTGGATACTCTGAGGTGTCATCAGCTATATAACAAATTCTTTAAGTGTGAGTTCTGACTGAGTGAGGTCATGTTCCTTGGCCATTTGATTTCTGCAGAAGACATTAAAGTGGATCTTGCCAAGGTCGAGGCGGTGAGTAGTTGGGAGCAACCCAGGACTGTGTCGGAGATTAGGAGTTTCTTGGGTCTAATAGGCTATTATAAGAGGTTTATCAAGGATTTCTCCTCCATAGCCGCGCCTTTGACAGAGTTGACCAGGAAGGGAGTTCCTTTCTGCTGAGACAAGAATTATGAGGCGAGTTTCCAAGAGCTGAAGTCTCGTCTGGTTTCTGCCCCTGTGTTGACTCTGCCTTCTGGAAGTTGTGACTTCACTGTGTATATTGATGCCAGCGGCGTTGGGTTTGGGTGTGTTTTGATGCAGCATAACAATGTCATCGGATATGCTTCGCGTTAGTTGAAAGATCATGAGATGGTTGCCGTAGTGTTCGCTCTCAAGGTCTGACGACACTATCTCTATGGGGAGACGTTTGAGATCTTCACCGATCATCAGAGCCTGAAATATATCTTTACGCAAAGGAACCTCAACCTGAGGCAGCGCCGTTGGGTGGAGTATTTAAAGGACTATGATTTCAACCTGTCCTATCATCCTGGTAAGGCCAACGTGGTCGTCGATGCCCTGAGTCGGCGTACGCACGTGATGGTGAGCCTGATGGTCAAGTGGTGGACCATGTTGGAGGATCTCGTGAGCTGCAAGCCGAAACAGCAAGCTCAGGGAACGGTTGATGCCTGATTGGCCACCTGTCTGTTCGCCCTAAGCTATTAGAGTTTATTGTCGCTTGTCAGCAGTTGGATTCGTTTGTTCAGGTTATGTTTGAGAAGCTAGAGGCTGGTGGAGAGCCTCATTTCTCTGTTGGGGCATATGAAGAGCTGATGTATGATATACGTCTGTATGTGCCCCCAACATGAGGAGGCTAGGCAGAGGTTGCTGAATGAAATGCATCGATCCAGATACATCATTCACCTTGGGAGTACGAAGACGTACCAAGACCTGAAGCGAAGCTTTTTGATGGCCTGATATGAAGAAAGATGTTGCTGACAATGTGGCGAGTTGTACTATCTGTCAGTTGGTCAAGAAAGAGCACCAGAGACCTAAAGGGACTTTGCAGCCATTGGATATTCCTGTGTGGAAGTGGGAGCACATCTCGATAGACTTCATGGTTGGTTTACCGCAGACTCAGAGGAAGAACGGCACCGTGTGAGTGATCATGGATCGGCTAACTAAGTCTACTCACTTTTTGGCCATTTGGGTGAAGCACCAGATACACCGCCTGATGGAGTTGTACGTATCCGAGGTGGTGAGGCTGCATGGTGTTCCGATGTCCATCGTGTCGGACAAAAACACGAGATTCACCTCGAGGTTTTGGAGAACGCTATAGGAGGCCTTTGACACTGTGCTCAACTATAGCACAGTATTTCATCCTCAGTCGGATGGTCAGACAGAGAGAACCATCCAGACACTGGAGGATATGCTCAGAGCATGTATCTTAAACTTTCAAGGGAATTGGGAGGACCACTTGCCACTGATTGAGTTCGCCTACAATAATAGTTATCACTCGAGCATCGGGATGGCGTCATACGAAGCTTTATACGGTAGGCCTTGTAGATCGCCGGTTTACTGGAGCGAGGTGAGCGAGCGTCAGTTGATTGGTCTTGAGCTTCTGCAGTTGTATGCGGACAAGGTGAATTTGATCCGGAGCAGGCTGCTGGCTGCACAGAGTCAACAGAAGAGTTATGCCAATAGGAGGCAAGAACTGTTAGAGTTTTTGATGAGAGACTATGTGTTCCTAAAGGTATCACCAACCAAGGGTGTCATGAGATTCGGGAAGCGTGGCAAGCTGAGTCCCCACTATATTGGCCCGTACCAGATCACCCAGAGGATCGGTGAGGTTGCTTATCAGTTGGATCTACCACTAGAGACATCATCCGTGCACGACGTATTCCATGTCGCCATACTGAGGAAGTGCCTAGCTGACGTTTCTCTTGTGATCCCAATTCAGCCAGAAGGACTCCAGGAAGATCTGTCCTTTGTGGAGGATACCGTCGAGATTGTGGACCACAAGGAGTAGGTGCTGCGGAACAAGGTGATTCCATTGGTCTTGGTGCGGTGGCGGCATCATGGAGTCGAAAAGGCTACGTGAGAACTGAGGAAGCCATCCTAGTCCAGTCCCGTATCTTTTCGCCTAGTGATTTCGAGGGCGAAATCTTCTTTTAAGGTGGTTAAGATGTAACACCTGTAAAATTTATTTTGTAATTATTTACATTTTATGAATTTTATTCCTAGACGGGTGTTATTGTTCCGAAGCCCGTTGTGTGATTTTCTGCTTTTGGGCTTGGATCTCGTGGACCAATTTCTATTTACGTATCCCTGTGCGTGGTTGGCACTGTGTATTGTGGCATTATGCGTGTGGGACTCGGGTGTGGGGTCTGCGTGGGGCCCACGCTCGTGGGCCATTGGTTGTGGCTGATGGTTGGGCGGAGTGGTAGGTGTGCTCGTGCAGTGTGCCGATGGCTGAGACGTGTAAGTGAACACACTCCCGACTATTGCGTGTGCTGGCTTTATAAGCTGCACCGCACTCCTCTGCCGTTCGTCGTCGTCTTCTCCTTCTTTCCTTCTCCTCCTCGGACACGTTTCCCTTCTTCCCCACCGTTTCCTCTCTTCCTCTCCACTCCTTCTCCACCCCTTTCTCCTTTCCCCCCTTCTCCTTCCACTTGACTCCCTTGTTTTCCCTTGTATTAAGCATCGAGAAAGAGAGAGAGAGATTGAAGGAGAGAAGCAGATGGCTACGACGACTGGTGACGGTGCGTTGAGCTTGGGTGGAGTGTCCTTGGGATCGTGGTGAGGCTGTAGTTGTCGGTGTTTCACCAGAGTTGACCGGAGATCGCTGGAGACCGTCTTTAGGTACGCATCTCCACATCATGTAATAGAGAGCATGAAAATGGTAGAAATTGATAGGATTGCATGAAATCTAAGTAAATTTACTTTCCTAAAATTTATTGTGATTTTATGAGAATTTATGGTGAATTTATGGATATTTATGACGATTGGTGTGTTTTGGGTCGTTTCGACCCTCCTGCCTTTGCGATTTTATATCTTAATGTATGGTGAATGGATTTTGATTTTGTTTGTGTGGATTTGAAGTAGACTCGATAATCTACGTCTTATGTTTTATGTAATATTTTTGGTGCTTGTTTAGGGGGTCCAATCGGAGGTCCCAGTTAAGGCGACTTCGAACTGTAGAGTTTTAGACCGTTTTCTGGAATCGCAGAATTCGACATACCTAAGTGAAAATAACATACCGAATCAGTGAATTTCGGTATACCGATTTTGTTTGGTATACCGTATTTCTATCAGTTTGGTCCTCCAATCGATTTAGCCTGCCAAATCACCCTAGTCGACCAATCCAGTGGATTTCAGCATACTAGTGCCAGAACGGCATGCCGAATCAGTGGATTTCGGCAAACCGAACCTGATTTCCAACATGCCGAATCAATGCCCAAATAAGGGTGCTAACACATTTCCCATGCGTAACAAGAATCCTTACCCATTCTTTGGCCCGCATTAATTGTGCACTACATCTATTAGGTATGGAACATACATGTGTTTCCTTCGCATTGATTTCTTAAGATTTTTCCTTTGTATTTGGTTTTCCTCGTCTTTCCATTAAAAGACTAGGTGACGACTCATTTTCCTTGTTTTTTTCTTATCTTTCCTTGGTGTTTCCGAGTTTACTCACCTTCTTCAGATTCACTATCTTCGTTGTGACCATATCGAGACTCCTCGTGTATTTCCACGCACCTTAGAGTCGTATAGGGTTCCACCGACATAGTCACACTTAGACTGTTTATAACTAGCCTAATGGTGCTTACCTAAAAGACACAACTTACAAATTAATGATTCAACAGTGATCTAAGGAAGAGCCAGTTGTAGATTGCAATGTGATTGATGTTCAAGACGACAGTACAATAACAACGAGGAATCTGTAGTAATTACAATATATGCCAATCTACTAGATATATCATCCCAAATCAACATGTAAATGCCTCAACCATACTCATAGCCTAAACTAATCCTTCACATCGTCTGTAGATCCTGAAAAGTACAATGATAAAGAAGGAAGGTTATAGAATAGTAAAGTTAGCAGATAATAGTATTAATGGAAAGTAAGCTAACGAGAAAATCAGACACATAAAGAACTTTTTCAACAGTGATCTAGAAAGAGGCATTAACCACACCTTTCCTAGAGACTGAACAATGGTGACCATTGGAAATGAAAACAGATTTAATATCATATAAGTTGAAAAGATGTGTAATGAGGGTGTGAGTACCCGACATGTTTGAGGAAATACTAGAGTTGATAATCTAAGAACTAGGACTAGAATCTAGTAAGATAGGCATATCTGAGAATGAAGCATGGGCGGTGGTGACAAGATTTTGGTTGTCTTGGAGCTAAAGAAACCTGTCATAGCCAGCCTGGGAGACAGTCACTATCACAGTAGACGAATCATCAGACGTAGTCTTGTCACATGTCTAGCTCAAGAAGATTTTTCGAACTTACTCCAACAATGATTAGATGTATAATTTGTCTTACAACAGTAATCATATTCGCGAGACTCACGTCCTTCATATGATGATCTACCATATCCACATCCACGACCTCTAGTAGAGGTAACTAAGGTCGACTGATCAGAAGCTGAAACCAGAGTCATAGTCAAGATGCACAGTGTACGTGAAAAAGTGGTGGAAAGTGAATGAAGAGTCTCTGCACCAAGAATCAGACTACAGATCTAAAAAGCCATTATTGGATTGAGCCCAACTTGGAAAATGGCTACAGTTAGCTCCAATCGGTACTGTCTTATCTTCAATATGTTAGGTACAAATGGTTGATATATTTCTAGTTCATTCAGTAGAAAACTGAGGAAACTGCAAAATTACTGAACAAAACGCTCTCCCTAACGGAGTGTAAACAATTGCTCATATAACTCACATATGAGTGTAATATTTCTTTTATGTCCATATGTGCTATGTAAAGTATCCCAAATCTTCTTGATCGAACATAGCATCATGATAGCTCGAAATATATCCTCCTCCATACTATTAATTAGCCATGATATGACGACATAGTCATCAGCAAACCAAGCATCATAAGTAGCATCCTTGGCTTTAAGAGGATCAATAGTAAGATGGCTTGTCTTCCTATGTGCACCAATAAAGGTCTTAAATGCCTGTGACCATAATAGAAAGTTCTTGCCATTTAGTCTAATTGACATTCTAGAGAGATTTTTCATCAACATCTCATGAGAAGAGGCCATAGAGACAAGATATACGATTTGATTGGAGTAAATAAATAAGAGAAAGAGGGCCATAGAGTGCTGCGATATTGAGAAAACACCAAAAAAAGGATATAGAAACCCACTTCTAGGGCAAAATGTAAATATTTAAGGCAAATAAAGGACACATAGACAACCCTAGATACAAAAAATTGAAAGAGTAAAGGGACAACCTATATCATGTCATAGGAACTGACAACCAGGCTGTTAGGGCCACCAATGTAACACTAGTAAATTCATTCTTGTAATTATTTACATTTTAATGAATTTATTCCTTAACGAGTGTTACTGCTCCGAAGGTCATTTGTGTGGTTTTATGTTTTTGGACTTGGACCTCGTAGGCTGGCTTCTGTTGCGTGTCCCTGTGCACAGTTTGACATTGTGCATTGTGGCACTGTAAGTGTGGGGCCCGTGTGTGGGTCCGTATAGGGCCCGGCCTTCGTAGGTCGGTTGGTGAGAGCGAGTTGGTGGTGTGAGTTGGTGAGCTCGTGTGGTTTGTGGTAGGCAGGATGCGTGATTGTGCACACACTCAGCTACCACCTTGCATGGCTTTATAAGTCCATGTGTGCGACCGACCAGCTCAGCCTTCCTCTCCTCCTCTTTTCCCTCCGTTTCCCGTCCTAAGCACGCCACTTTCCTTCCTTTCCTCTCCCTCCACTCATTCTCTCCCTCCACTCACCTCCTCCTCCTTCTCAACACACACTCTCTCTCCCACTCTCCCTCTCCTGTCCCTCCTCCCCTACTTCTCCCCTCCTCTGTTTGACGTGCTCAAGGGCCGGTGGCAGTGTGCGGCGACGTGTGGTGGTGCGTGGAACTCCGGAGTTGCGTCCCCAAGGTCGAGGAAGTACCGTGGAAGTCGTGATAGCCGAAATTGGCCAAAGGATCGATGAAACGCGCATTACAGGTACGCATATCCAACCTCTGTAATAGAGAGCATGAAAATGAAAGAAATTGATAGGTGCATGAAATATAGGTGAATTTACATTCCTATAATCTATTATGAATTTATGAGAATTTATGGTAGATTTATGAACATTTATGCCGACAGTTGCGTTTTGGATAGTTTTGACTCTTATGCCTTTGCGATTTTATATCTTGATGCATGGTGAATGGATTTTGGTTTTGTTTGATAGGTTTTGGAGTAGACTCGAGGGTTTATATCTTACGTTTTATGTGAGATTTTTGGTAGTTATTTGGGGAGTCTGATAGGATCTCCCACTTCAAGCGATTTTAAACAGTAGGGTTTGGACCGTTTTCTGTTTTTCACAGAATTCGACATATTGAACCATCTCGGTATACCGTTTTTCTGTTAAATTAGATCCTCTGGTCGAAATTCGGTCGCTCAATTTTGGACAATCGCCTAAATCAGGAGATTTCGGTTGACCAAACCATTTTCGGTATACCGATTATGACCTGAGTTTTGACCGTAGACCCGATTCAGTTGACCGACCCAGATCGACATACCCAACCAGGGATTTTCGACATACCGAACATGTTTTTGGCCTACCGAATCTAGGCCCAAATGCTTTTGTAAAATATGATTCCGAGGATTTTCCAGATTGATTTGTATTGTCCCATGAAGATAGGATTGTGGGTCGTCAGTGGTGGTCCCTCGGGACACCTGATGCGCCGTTTTACCGAAGTTTTGGAAGAGTTTTCAAAGATATGAAAATGGTTTCAAAGAGATGAGTTAACAGATTTGGAAAATGATTTTCCTAATTTTCTATGTGTGGACCAAGATAGTGTGGGATCGTGTCGTCGGGAACAGGGAATGTGACGACATTCTCGGGTGGTTGAGTGCGACTCCCTGGTCGAGGTCGAGAGCCGAGATACCTAAGGTTGAGGGGCGTCGGGTCTTGAAGGTATGAGACTCCTTGACTGTCGTGTCAAGGTTAGGGTTGTGGTCCACGAGTGATGTGTCTTGTGACATGATGGGGAAGTATGATACTCTTGTTGTCGCTGTGAGTACTGAGACTTGAGTGTTGTCGGGTGTGGAGGTATGATACTCCCTCCTGAGCACCGTGTGTGGAGGACGCCGTGAGGAGGCGTATCTTGTGGTGACCAGTGCGGGTAGGACGCGTGCCCCGTAGTTGATAGCGTCCTAAGAGACAAGACAACCTTCCCAAGGAAGGGTTGGCTTTTTAAGGGTTCTCCAAAAAGGGAGAATCTTGAGACAGTGAACGCTTCTGCACAAAGTGGTCGTCACCGTGGCAGTACAGAACGCCGTAGTCGCTCCTCGACAGACTGCGTGTGGCTAGAGTTAGGTTGCCTGGCGCAGGGTTTCCCGACTAACAGTGTGTGGTTTTGGCTATTGAGGACCTTTACTTGTGATTTTCGACTAATAGAGTCCCGATTGTGGTTTTGGTCAATGTGGGCCTAGTTTGTGGAGTTTTGAGAAATGATTTGCAAAATGAATTTAAAAGAAAGTTAATTATGATTGGATTTCCACGATTTTCTTGAGGTGCATACTAGATGACCTCTATTACTCATGCGTTTTCCTTGTGTTTTTGGTTTACAGGTGCAGGCATACAGAGATTTAACGTAGTGCATAAAGTCAAGAGTCTCATAGCCGCACACACAGGTTCCTAATAGTTAGATATTTTTTATTTAGCTTTCAGTTTCCCATAGTTTAAATTGTTTTAAATTATCCTGGAAAATTCCGAACGTGACAACCAATTACCGTAGGAGAAGATGAGAGGGCCAGTGGAAGCCTGTAGCCGACGGAATAAGGGTGGACAGTGTCAGACAAGGGGACTAGAATGCTGATCAGAGGCTGACAGCTTGAGCAGTGGTGGCTAGAGTGGACATTGATTGTGTGTTGGCCAGAAAACGTCCCCAACGACGGTGAAATGGCTAGAGATGGGGGTGACAGCAGTGACTAAGGGTGGGGATGTATAAGTTGTATAAACCTATGCTCTGGTACCTTGTTGAAGTTAGGGTGGATAATGAATTTTATTATTGATAAGCAATATAGTTACATATATATAGGATTTACCCTTTAGATGGATATCCATATGACAAGTACCTATATAAGATATAATCCATATAACATAGTGCTAACGGGTAGCTTTGCTACAATAGTACAACATGCCTTGGTGGCTACTTGTAGGGTAGTCGATCTTTTGGGGTCAGGATGATCTAAAAGGTTTTTGTACTGTATGTGTGAGTTGTGATTGAAATTTTTCTGAGTTTTGATTCAAAAGTTCAGGCTCTAGTCTAAAGGAGACTATAGTTTTCAATATGTATATTTGTAATTGTAACACCCCGGTGCTACACACAGTACGAGAACTACCCAAGCTTAATTAAAAGCAACTAAGCAGCAATATTAAACAAATAAAGCTAACTACCCAGACCTGTGTGCGGCAAACGTGGCTCGAACAGATGCACCAGACTAGAACT